>CAUYTI010097544.1:0-18538 GCA_963575145.1 Galago senegalensis
GGACCTAGGCAAGCAGAGGTCTCAAAGTTTTGGACAAAAGAGAGACTCTTTGTCAACATTTAACTTACCTGACCTTATGTTTTGTCTTCTGTAAAACCACAGAGATATGTGATATGGACTAAAATAAAAAGTCTGAAAAGAGCTTGGTGCATACTAATCAAAACTTAATAATACATATTATTTGCTTTCTTATTTCACATGCAAAATGTTCTTGTAATGATTTTTGGAAAGAATTACACAGTTAGACAACTATTATGGATAAAGAAATAAAAGTTAAGCTTCATAGTTAAAACAGAGACATTCTGAGTCAGATTCCTTAATGTCTGAAAAGAAAAAGTGAATTGTTCAAATTCTACTAATAGTTTATTATCATTTCTTGGATTTTCCATAGCCTTGTGGTTTTGATATAATTAAGCCATACAAGTTCTTTCATTTCAAATACTTTATCATCACAAATTAATAATAGAAAAAGCCCATAACATTTTTTGAACATCATTTTGTCAATATTCTAAGCAAAAATAAATTAATACTTTTGTTCTCTGTTAGGAGTAAAGCACTTCCCCGTCCCCATGTTCTCACTTAAAGCTTTGTTGTAGAGAAAGGACACATATTAAACTTTCATATTTTGATTGTTTTCCTTTGTTTTTAAGATGTTAAGTAAATGATATATTTTGTGTCTCATTACCAAGTATTTAGCATCCCAGAAACAAAATGAAAGAATAGGTCATAATACCGTGAGATATTTTTTAAAAATTCTCTTTTAGCAAATTCATGTGGTTTATTAATTTTTCTTTGACAAATATACACCATGATTTAAATTTTTATTACTCTTCTTGAATTGTTCTATTATTAACATTTTAATAAAAATTAAACCTCTCCTTATTCTTGGACCCAAGAGACATTTTCATTTTAATTGAGTCCTTAATGATGAAAATTTTAGTTTCAGCACAGTATTGAGTACACAGAAGGCTTGCTTTTCCATTCTTGAGATACTTAGAAGAATTTTCTCTAAATCCATCCAGGTAAATACAAAAGATGCAAAGTCTTCATATTTTTGTAAATGAATAGTATTCCATGGTGTACATATCCCACAGCATTAATTCATTCACATGTTGATGGGCACTTGGGTTGTTTTCACATCTTTGTGATTGTGAATTAAGGTGCTATAATCAAGTCTTTATTCTACCTATTAACTCCATTGATATTTTGGTTGACTATATTATTGCAGTTAAAAATAAATTTCCCTGAGAATGTTAAAGTCCTTGTTCAAATATCTTCTAGTGTTACTATAGGTAAGAACAAAGGTACTCTAATCCACACTCCTCTGTATGTAACCTATCTTCTCCTTCCTGGAAGCTGAGAAACTTCTCTCAGTCTATAGTGTTCAAAATTTCAAACTGATGTGCTTTGATAGTTTCTATGAAGGTAATTTCCTTTATCTTTTAAATCTATTTATACCTATATTTTGGTTGTTTTCTCTTTTTATATTTTATACATACTATGTCATTGCTATGTATTCATAGTAAAGAGGGTACAGTATAAATTCATTGCACCACCTTAATAGAAATGAATTTCTTTATAGTGTCAAAAACAAAAAGAAAACACTAAATTAAATAATTGCATATTGAAAGTTTTGAAATATATTTTATGAAGAAAATTATACTATGGCAAATTACATATAAATCATTTAGCATTTAAATGCTGGATTTGCATAGACTCTTTTCTCATTATACCAACAAAACTCTATTTGTCTTCGATTGAAATTTGCCCTTATTCAGATTTTCAATTTCTTTAAATATGAATGGGGAAATTATATTGTTAAACTTATTAGTAGGTGAGTTTACCAAAATGTTGCAAGAGGAAGACTAGTTCATACGTGGAAGCAAATCTCAGAAAGGTGGAAAAGGCAGAAGACACCTGGCACAGGTATTTCTGGGAAAATGGTAGTTTAATTGGCTGATCTACTGTGGTAGGAACATCCAGGTGTGTCAAACTTCTCTAACAGTATCTCCCTCGTGTCAAGCAGCAGCATAATCAAGCGGCAACATTAGGCACAGGTACTGAGTTTGCTGGATTGAGTAGGAAAAAGGATACAGGGGTCTGGGTGACTGGTGTGACATCAGGAAGAACTGGAGCACCTGTGTCAGAAGACCAAGTTGTCGCATAGCCTGGGTGGTAGCACAGTATCATGGACTCAGCTATGTAACTGAAGAACGGAAATCGCTGGAGAAACTAATCAAGTATAAGACCTAAGAAACCATAAAACTAAATGGCTTTCTCCAAGCTTTGACTGCATATATATTGAGTGCCCAGCCATCACACAGAAATTGAAACATGTCCCAGTGTAGGAACTTTTCAAAGGCTGCAATGGATAACTCAAAGTCTTTCCAGAAACAAATGCTGTTTGGTGCATTACTAAGCCTTAGTGAAACTTGGTGTTGGATAAGACTTGAGATTCATGTAATTCTTCTTTTACAATTCAAGTATTCAGGTTGATTGAGCACTTACTATGTCCTATACTCAGGACATGTGTCCTCTCATTGAAACCTGATGGCAGCTCGCACTTGCCAAATGATGAAACTGAGGTATACAGCTAATAAGTTGTTGAACGGGGGTACAAAATAGGCATTGCCAGCCTTGAATTGCTACATTTAAAAACTTAAAAGATGGTTCAAGAGCAACATAAATTAGTAGCTGAAGACAGGGAAGTTGGAAGGTCTTTTGATTTCTCTTTACTAAGTTAGTGTGGTAAAGTGAGCAGCAGATGTAGGCAGTTTATTATTATTTTTCAAAGTTTGGGATTCATTGAGGGTATAAATAATTAGGTTACACTGATTGCGTTTGTTAGATAGAGTCCCTCTTATAATTGTGTTCCACCCCCAAGAGGTGTGCCATACACCGTGGGCCTGATCTACCTCCCTTCTTGCCTCTCTTGCTCATTCCCCTTCACCTCCCACCCCCGTATCATCCCATCTACTGCCTTCATATTAAAATAGAGCACCTTGGATTCTTGCTTCTCTATTCTTATGATGCTTTACTAAGAAGATTGTGTTCCACCTCTATCCAGGTTAATACAAAGAAATGTAAAGTCTCCATCTTTTTTAGTGGCTGAATAGTACTCCATGGTATACATATGCCACTGCTTGTAATTCACTGGGTTGGTGGGCATTTAGGCTGTTTCCACATTTTGGCAATTGTAAATTGAGCTATGATAAACACTCTAGTGTAAATGTCCTTATGATAAAAGGATTTTTTTTTCTTCTGGGTAGATGCCCAATAATGGGATTGCAGGATAAAATGGGAGGTCTAATTTGAGTTCTTTTGAGAATTGTCCATACTTCCTTCCAAAAAGGTTGTATTATTTTGCAGTCCCACCAGCTGTGTAAAAGTGTTCCATTCTTTCCACATCCATGCCAGTATCTGCAGCATTGAGACTTTGTGATGTGGGCCATTATCGCTGGGCTTAGGTGATATCTCAGAGTGGTTTTGATTTGTATTTCTCTGATAATTAGGGATGATGAGCATTTTTTCATATGTTTTTTAGCCATTCATCTGTCTTCTTTAGAGTAGGTTCTACTGATGTCTCTTGGTCAATGATGTATGAGATGGTTGGATCTTATTTGGTTGATTAATCTGAGTTCTCTATGGATCCCAGTTAAGAAGCTTTTGTCCAATTGTTAATATTTGCTTTGGTTGTTGTTTCCTTTGTTGAACAGAAGCTTTTCACTTTAATTAAGTCCCATTTGTTTATTTTTGTTGCTGTTGTAATTGCCATGAGGTCTTCTTCATAAAGTCTTTCCCTAGGCTGAGACCTTCAAGTGTTTTCCCTACATTTTCTTCAAGGATTTTTATTGTTTCATGCCCTAGATTTAAGTCTTTTATCTGTCTTGAATCAAGTTTTGTAAGTGGTGAGAGGTGCGGGTCCAGTTTCAGTCTTTTACATGTGGTTATCCAGTTTTCTCAATACCATTTATTGAATAGGAACTCTTTTCTCCAGTGTACTTGTATGCTTTATCAAAGATCAAGTGGCTATAGGATGTTAATTTCATCTCATGATTTTCTATTCAGTTCCAAAGGTCAGTGTCTCTATTTTTGTGCCAATACCATGTGGTGTTGATCACTATTGCCTTGTATTATAGCCAAAAGTCTGGTAAACAAATAAAACAAAGTCCAGCTTTGTTTTTATTACTAAGAATTGCCTTGGCTATATAGGGTTTCTTCTGGTTCCACACAAAATGAAGAATTATTTTTTTCCATATCTTGAAAGTATGATGATGGTATTTTAATGGGGTTGCATTGAATTTGTAGATTGCTTTGGGTAGTAGAGACATTTTGATAATGTTGATCCAATGAGCATGGTAAGTTCTTCCATTTGTTAATATCTTCTGCTATTTCTTTTTGTATACAATGAAAATTGTGTATATTCCTAGGTATTGCACTTTCTTATAAGCTACTGTGAAGGGAACTGTGTCCTTGGTTAGCTTCTCATCTTGGCTGTTATTGGCATATACAAAGACTACTGATTTGTGGACATTGATTTTATATCCTCAGACATTGCTATATATTTTGATCACTTTTAGGAGTTTTGTGGTTGAGTCTTTGGGGTTTTCTAAGTATAAGATCATACTGTCAGTAAAGAGCAAGAGTTTAACCTTCTCTATCCCCATTTGGATGCCCTTTATTTCCTTCTCTTGCCTAATTGGATTGGCTACAACTTACAGCACTATGTTCTATAGCAGTGGTGATAGTGACAACCTTGTCTGAGTCTAGTCCTAAGTGGAAAAGCATTCAGTTTTACTCCATTCAGAATAATATCAGCCATGAGTTTTTCACAGCTAATATTATTCAATCAGATTAAGAAATGTGCCAACTATGCCTAAATTCTCTTTCTTTCTTTTTTTTTTTTTGCAGTTTTTGGCTGCGGCCAGGTTTGAACCTGCTACCTCTGGTATATGGGGCTGGCATCCTACTCCTTTGAGACACAGGCACTGCCCTATGCCTAAATTCTTAAGTGTTCTAATTAGAAAAGGATGCTGAATTTTATCTAATGCTTTTCTGCATCTATTGAGAGGATAATATGGTCTTTATTTTTGCTTCTGTTGATATGGTAAATTATGTTTATGGACTTGCATGTGTTCAACCAGGCTTGCATCCCTGTGATGAATGATTATTTTTACTGTGTAGATGTAACCTATTGGCTAGAATTTTATTGAGAATTTTTGTATCTATATTCATTAGTGAAATTGGTCTGATACTCTCCTTTTTAATTGAGTCTTTTCTTGGTTTTGGTATCAGGGTGATGTTTGCTTCCTAGAATGTATTGGGGAAGACTCCTCCCCACTCCATGTTTTGGAATAATTTCTGCAGTATGGATATTAGCTCTTCCTTGAGGTTTGATAGAGTTCTGGTGTGAAGCCATCTGGATCAGAGCATTGTTTTGTTGAATGATTGTTTTGTTTCTTCAGTCTCAGTTCTTGAAATTAGTATGTTCAAGAGATCTATTTCTTCTTGATTAACCTAGGGAGAGGGTGAGATTCCAGGTATTGATCTATTTCCTCCACATTGTCACATTTCTGGGCATAGAGTTTCTGAGTACTCTGAGATGATCTCTTGTATCTCTGTGGCATCTGTTGTGTTTCTCCTTCATTTCTGACTGAGGTTATTAGAGATTTTACTCTTCTTTTTCTAGTTAATCTGGCCAAAGTTTTATTGATTTTATGTTTTTGAACAACCAATTTTTTGATTCATTAATTTTCTGAATGATTCTTTTGTTTTCAATTTCATTAATCTATGATTTAATTTTGGTTATTTCTTTTCTTCTGTTGGGTTTGGGATTCTTTTTCCAGTTCCATAAGATGGTTCAAGAGTTTGTTGATGTCCTCTCTTTCTGGCTTTCAAATGTAGACATCCAATGCCATAAATCTTCCCTTAAGACTACTTTCGCCGTATCCCACAGGTCTTGGTAACTTGTGTCTTCATTGTTGTTATGTTTGAGGAATTTAACGATTTTCTCTTTTACTTATTCCTGAACCCAACTATCATTCACCATAAGGTTGCTTAATTTCCAAGTCTCTATGTGGGGACAAACATTTTTGTTGGAGTTGAATACCACTTTTATTGTCTTGTGGTCTAAGAAAATAAAGGTATAATTTCTAATCTTTTAATTTTGCTGAGGTTTGATCTGTGTCCTAGGATGTGGTTGATTTTGGAGTAAGTACCATGGGCTGATGAAAAAAATGTATATTCTTTAGCTTGGGGATGGTGTGTCATGGTGTTACAGGCTATCTTATTGCTCAGATCCTTCAAGGTATGTTTCATCAATCCTGGAACATTTAAGTTGGGTGCATAAATATTTAAAATTGAAATGTATCCTTATTGTATTTTTCCTTTGCCCAGTGTAAAGTGTCTATCTTTGTCTTTCTTAACTTTAGTTGCTTTAAATCCACTTGCATCTGAAAATAAGATTGCAACCCCTCCTTTCTTCTGATTTCCATTTGCTTAAAACACTGTTTTCTATCCCTTAACCCTGAGTCTTGATTTGCCCTTCAAGACTAGATGTGTCTCCTGGAAAAAGCATATGGATGGTTCATGCTTTCTTATCTAATCTACCAGCTTGTCCTTCTTCATTGGTGAATTCAGTCTATTGACATTTACTGAGAGACTTGATAAGTGTGGTGGAGTTCTATTCATCTTATTTTGTGAAACTTTGTTGTCTAGTTTTATCCTTTGTGCCATGTGGAAGCTAAGTTTTGACCTTTAGCTTTTGGGTGTTTACTTTGCTGGTGGTCCATTGTGGTTTATTACCACAGGTGTTGAGAATAGGTTTAAGTATTTCCTGTAGAGCTTATCTTGTTGTGGCAAATTTCCTTAGTGCTTGTATATCCACAGAAGATTGGATTTCTCCATCAATTTTGAGGGTTGGCAGGATACAGAATTCTGGGCTGAAAATTATTTTGTTTAAGAGTGTCGAAGGTGGGGTGGCGCCTGTGGCTCAAAGGAATAAGGCACTGGCCCCATATGCCGGAGGTGACAAGTTCAAACTCAGCCCTGGCCAAATACGGCCAAAAAAAAAAAAAAAAAAAAAAAGAATGTCGAAGGTGGATGACCATGCTCTTCTGGCTTGGAAAGGTTCAGTTAAAAAGTCTTCTATCATCCTACTGGCTCTGCCTCTTAGATCAGTTGGCACTTACTCATTGCTGCTTGTAGAATTTTTTTCTCTCCTCTTGACTTTGGACAGGTTCATTATAATGTGTCTTGGAGAAGTTATGTTTGAGTTGAGATCACCCTGGGTTTGATATCCATCTGAAATGAATGTGTCAGGGTCTTTAGTAAAACTTGGGAAATTTTCATTTCTGATAGCTTCCATTAGGGCTTCTATTCCTTTGGGACAATCTTCTTCCCCTTCAGGAATTCCTATTATTCATATGTTTGAGTGCTTCATGGAGTCTTGTCATTCTCTAAGCACTTGTTCTGCTCTCCCTCTCTTCTTTTCTGCCTCTTTAACTATCTGGGTTAACTCGAAAACTTTATCCTTTTTATTTCTTCTCCATAGTCAAACCTATTTTTGACACTTTCTACTGCATCTTTACACTCTCTGATTGTCTCCTTCATTTCTTAAACTCCCCCATAAACTTTTTGTCTTCTATATGTTTCTCGTCCAACTTTTGGTTCTGTCTTTCCATTTTCTCATCCATTGCTTTTATTGTCTTTATCATCTATATTTCTGTCGAGTCCATTAATTCTTTATAGGGGGAATATTTTACATTAACTACCTCAAAAGGAGTTGTTTTGCAGTAACTACCTCGCATCCCTTTGGGGGATTCCTCTGTTTTGGTTTTTCGTGTTGCCAGAATTTTTTTGTTGGTTTCTCCTCATATGTTCTTCTTGTTCACCTCCTTTTTACTTTTCATTGCCTCCTTGGCTTCAAATTCTCTTGTCTCAGAGCTTAGGTTTTGAAGTGGCCTTAGCCTGAGCAAAGCCAAACTCTTCTTCATGACTAAATAAACAGAAGTTCTTGTTTTTGATGACAGTATGTTGCAATATGTTGCTGGGACAACAGATGGTGCTGTGGATTTTTTTTTTTTTTTAGGAGACAGAGACCATAGCCAGCAACTTCTACGGCCTTTATTCCAAACTCAGCTGCCTTTAGTGGTTGTCTGATTATTTCCTCAGCATTCAGACCCTGCTGGGTTCTCAAGCTTTATACTCAACATATGGTTTCCTCCAACAACGTAAAACTCTGGAAAGGCCTCCTATTGTCCCAGACCTCTGTGGGGGCAGCAGATTCCAGCTGGTCACAATCACTTGCCTAATTTACCAGATTTCCACTACTCTGGATTATTTGCTGTATCCATTTCACCCCCTCCTTGCTCTGCTCCCTGAGCTATGACTCTGGGTAAATAGCCCATACCTGGTATGGCTGTGTTCTCTTTTTTTTCCTAGTCATTAGAGGAATGTTCAGTTAAATCATCCTTGTCATCTGCCATCTTCTCTGCTCCTTGGACATAGGCAGTTTTAACTATTAAGTAGCACCCCAGAAAATGAGAAAACAATGAAGGAAATGTTCAACTATGGGGAGTGCTAACAAACAGATTGTAAGTAGAATTTACTCAGTTTCATAGTCCTGATAAACTAATGCATCTTGAATTTATTTTGGCTAAGAAAACCTTGGAAAATGTTCTTCTTAGCAAAGTATCACAGAAATGGAAGAAAAAGTATCCAATGTACACAGCCCTTCTATGAAACTAATATATACTTTGTATATGGAAGAAACAACTTAATTCTAGGCCAAAAATATGGGGAGGGGAAGGGGATGGGGTATGGGTGGCTGGGTGGTGGGAGGGTAACCGGAAAGATCACCTATATCTCTGTCTAACAAGGTTACAAATGAACCTTTCTAGAACTAGGATGTTAAGGTTTTGACACAATGACTATGCAAATAACATGAAATTTATGTGAACCAGCTTGATGAAAGTATGTCAAAATGTGTGTGAAGACACTACACTGTACCCCGTGTTTGCATTAATGTACACAGCTATCATTTAATAAAAAAAAAAAAAGAAAAAAAAAAGAAAACCTTTATTTCTTGATTACCAAAGCAAGTATTTTTATAAGTGTATTTCATAGTAAGATTTTGATTTAGTTTTCATAAGGATCTTGTTTTTATAATTTCTGATATGTTTGTGTGTATGTACTTGTGTGTGTGAACCTGAAATGGCTGACAAGTTCTTCATTCTCAGCATTTCTCAGTTAATTGGTGTTTATACACATATTCAAACAGGTAGTTTGACTAATGCCTGGGTGTTTTTCATCTATCACAGACCAGATTCATTTTGTGTTCAGGCAATTCAGACAGGTACAGGGTGTTTTCTATTTCTCCACTTTCAGAATTTAAGGAGCTCTCCATATTATTTAGATACCAAAGAGGTGGATTACACTGATAAATGTATGGTAGAAAGGAGATATTAAATCAATAATTAAGATGGGTATGTTTGAAACAAGAATGAATACAATGAAATATTTTAAGAGCCTGTATTTAATTACTTGATAAAGAAATACTAAATTATTTGCCTTTGTTGGAAGTTTCCTTTGAATTAAATTTTTGCTGTGGTAATTAGCAAATATATTTAAAGCATTTCAACATGCATTTTAAGCACATTTCATTTATAATTGTAATTTCAAACTGAGATACATTTTCAACATTTGCTATTGTATGCTGAAATATCTCTTCTACACTGACATTACTGGGAGACTTCTTGTCCCTTTTTACATTTTTAAAAATTTTGTGCAGATGGGGAAAACAAAACAGAAAGGATTTTACTTTAGCCTAAATACCATACTTAGATCATCATCACTCTTACTTGTATTTCTAAATTGAAATTACTTGAGTTTATTAGAGCAGAATTTATAATATAACATTTTAAGATAAACAAATTCCATGATCATATTCCCAAAGAGGAGGCAAATTGGTTTGCTAAATAGAGACAGACCAATGTGCCAAGCACCGTAACTTGTTTTTGACTTTGCTGCTGATAGAGAGTAAGTCCCTAGAGCGTATGATAATGTTTGAAGTGATGGAACACATTTTTCCCATTAATTCTCCTTTATATCACCACCCACATCAGATATGCTTTCGGCAGTTTACTGATAGCTGCATGCATGGAATTTAAATAGCTAAGGGCCTGTTCTCCTTCCAGAGGATATTACAAATCTCATTGCTACTAATTGAAAATGTATAGTCAGGGTCAACTTTCCTTCTCCTGCTACTTTGTGCTTAAATATCTGATTATTATTAATCAATAGGCTTCAGTGCTACATCTGCTGTCTTATGGAGCAAGAATAAAATACAAGGCACATGGAAGAATGCATGGGGTGTTTAAGTTCAGATTCCCATAGCACTCATGGGATTTCACATATTTTATCACTAGAAAATACTTAGGAAAGGGGATAGACTCTATCCTTTTATGGTTTTATTCATTGATTAAACAAATATTTCTTTTGAGGATCTATTGCATGCTAGCACTGATCTGGGGACTGGGGGAAAAATGAGAAGCAAAGAGAAAAACAATCCTCATCCTTATGGAGCTTACACAAGTCTAAGCATCAAATAAAATACATGTTTACATCATATAATATACAGTATAAAATAAAGTATAAGGTAGGCATAGAGTAGAAAGTAGAATTTTACTGTCTCCAAAGTAAAAGTCATTTTTCACAAAAGGACTCAGGGCATAATGGAGGCCAGATATAACATCAGACAGATGGCCGGGAAAAGTATGTGAGTGATGCCTGAAGCCAGTAACATGGAATATTGCAAGGAGACAATTGAAAGCACTAGGAAGGGAAGTTAAAAAGCCCTGAAGCAGGAGTGTGCCAGGAGGAGCCCAAGGAAGGTGCATAAGAGGAGAGAGCAGTAGGAGGCAGGGCAGAGTGGCAGGATCCTGGATGTGGGGCTCTGAGGTCCCTTTAAAGACTTGGACTTTTATTGGTATAGAGATATAAACATCACTGAGAACCTTTGAGGACAGTCACCTGACATGGTCTGCCTTATGTTTTAATAAAAAGATTGTGTGGGCTAAAAATAGATTTTAACCAAAGACCAAGGCAGAAGCAAGGGAGAAGAGCAGAGGCAGTCACTTGCCATTCTTCCTTTCTGCTCTGTGCCTTGAAAGGCTGAAAAACACTAGCCACTAACTGACTTCTTCAAACTCTGGCTTGCATTGTGTTCAACTAATAACAGGCACTTGGAAGATTGTCAGGAGAGTAAACTTCACGTCCTAATCCCTTTTTCTCCAGTTTTTTCAGGTCCGTGTTGGTCCCTGCCAGTAGCCTTCTCAAGATTCCTTGGGCTTAAGGATCGTAATCTCTCCCTGCTAGTGTCAACAGTCAGACCACACCTGTAGATTTTATTTCTGTCTACTCCATTGTAAATAGTACCTTTGTTAAATACTTTCTTTTTCTTTTTTAAAATTTCCCAAGTGTAGCAAGATAAATACTCCTTATTTATTCATATTTGCCATCTATTTCCTCCCTACAGTTGCCTCATGCATAAGACTGAAGGCCATGCAATAAATTACTAGAGAGAGATGATGGTGTGTATTCCAGGGGGAAGACAGTGGAGGTGGTGAGATCAGAGGTTTAACTATGAGCCTGTTTTGAACTTAGAACTTACTGGATTTCCTTCCTGATGGATAGTGAAGTTACCATTTGTATATAGTTTCTTGAAGTTCAGAGAAGCTGAACTAGAGATACAAAACTGGGAAGTATTGCCTGGGTGCATTGGCTCACACCTGTAATCCTAACATTTTGGGAGACTGAGGCCGGTGTATAGCTTGAGTTCAGGAGTTTGAGACCAGCCTGAAAAAGAACAAGACTTCATCTCAACTAAAAATAGAAAAACTAGTCAGGCATTTTGGCAGGAGCCTGTAGTCCCAGCTACTCGGGAGGCTGAGGCAAGAGGATGGCTTAAGCCCAAGAGTTTGAGGTTGCCATGACACTCTACTCAGGGTGACAGAATGAGACTCTGTTTAAAAAAAAATTTGGAAATTATCTGTGTTAACAATGGTATTTGGGATGTGATCACTAAGTGACTGAGTGTAGAAAGGAGAGAAAAGAGATCCAAAGTCTGAGCCTTGGAGTAGCTGTATATTTGAAGATTGAATAAATGAACCTGCAAAGGAGAATGAGAAGGAATTACCCAAGAGGTAAAAGTAATTTCAGAAGACAGTGATATTCCAGAAGCCAAGTGAAGAAACTGCAGGGTGAGAATGAATAGACAGCTTTGTAATTAGCTTTGAGAATGTAATGCTGTCTTTGAGCACAAATTGTTAAAATTTAAAATATTATGAATATATGTACATATTTTTATGTAAATTAAAACTAGTTCTCTGAAATAACAATGACATTTTAATTACACGTATTTCAGCTGTCCTCAGTCACCTGAACACCATTATGACTGTCTCACAAGACAGAATTAAGAATTGGACATAATTGTTATCTTCACAACTTAGCAGCCTGTACAGTATCTGTCTACCTGGTCCTCCTACCACAGAATGCAAGTGTCAGGAAGAAAAGTTAAAACTTTTTTACCCCAAGAAGTAGAAAAAGTTTCTGCATCAGGGAAAAAATAGTTGAATGAAATCAACTCATCCACTCTGATTTATAAAGGAGGGTGTACTGCCTATCAGAACATCGCAAACAATTAAAAAAGGGAAGAACAAGAAAGGCACTGTGGAGCCACGTGACTTTAGAAAACATGGTCCTAGCTATTGCTATAAATTTCGAGAAGACTTTTAGGTAAGGGTAACAACTTTAGATCATGTTTTCTTGGCTTTAAAATTGTTTACTCTCTGTGTCATTAAAATGATTATTTAAAAATAACCAGTGATTAATTTACTAAAAATGCTCAGTAAAGGTTATTTCTTGAGTCTTAACTGACACAGATTTTTTAGTTCAGTGGAAATTTCACTCTTTATGAAGATATTAATCATTATAAAAATGCTTGTGTGTGCCACATTTCTGAAATTAAATAATTTTGCAAAATGAGCTATTGTATGAAGGTTTGTCTTCAAAACTTAATTCAATGGCTTCATCAATGAAAACTCTTTCTTAGAGACTGGAGCTAGCCAACAGGGATTTACCATATGATACGAGTTCTAATTATCTGCACACAAGTGCCAAACTGACTAATTAAAAAATTGACATTTATAGTTGTACGTGAAAGTTTTGATTGTGTTCAACTGTTAAGACTACTTTTTTTAGGACAAATAGTTTGCACTTAATTCATTGTGAAATTTGGAAGAAGACCTTAGAATTTCTTATTTTAACTTCCTTATGATATTGTTTCTGTTTGTTGTGTTCCAGAATGATATCCATTTTCCATAGAATCATAGTTTTCATAAACATAATAGAGGCTTAGAAGATCCCTCTTACTAGCAAAATTTGCATTGGTTCATTTTATGCTAGTCTCTTTCTAGCCTTTTCTTGCCCAGTCTCTTTGTCTCTTTTAAAAATTATGAATTATGTTTATTATATGTCTTAGTCAATTGGGACTGCTGTAACAAAACACCACGGACTGGGCAGCTTATAACAATAGAAATTCAAGATCAAGATGCTGGCACATTCAGTATCTGTTTAAGGCCTATTTCCTCATAGATGTTCATCTCCCATTGTAACCTTATGTAGCAGAAGAGATGAGGTACCTCTCCGGGATCCCTTTTATAAGGGCACTAATCCCATTTATGAGGGCTCCACTCATGACCTAATCACTCATGACTGAGTGTAGAAAGGAGAGAAAAGAGATCCAAAGTCTGAGCCTTGGAGTAGCTGTATATTTGAAGATTGAATAAATGAACCTGCAAAGGAGAATGAGAAGGAATTACCCAAGAGGTAAAAGTAATTTCAGAAGATTGAAAGGCCCCACCTTTTTATACTATCAGCTTGGGGATTTCAAAATATACATTTTGGGGGGGACACAAACATTCTGACCATAGCATTATGCTTAGATTTATTTAAGAAAGTGTGTGTGTGTGTTGGGGATGGTGGTGGTTAATTACAGTGGGTTAAAACACATCAAATATGTTGATAATCTATGGGGTCATATATATATATGGTACTTAAAAGATAGTCATAGTATTTAATATGGGTGGATAGAGGGAAAGAAGCCATGATTTATCCTACCTTTCTTTTACTGAACTGTCTCTCTTGGTGACAAAAAAAAAAAAAAAAAAGAAAAGAAAATGGATTGATAAGGGAAGTTGGCCTTTAAGACAGTTAATGAAGTTAGGTAATGTTAAGACTGTTGATTAAAGATTTAAGGTTTAGTGAAGTTACATATTCTCCTGTGCATTTTTTATGTAGCTGATAAGCAAATAGTTTTTGTCTAGTGGAAAATATAACCCCAAAAGTAAGACATCAACCAGTTCGGTATATAATCCAGAATGCTGACCCTAACATTCTTTTCAAATTGATAATAAAGTCCTAGCACCCCAAAATGTACTTTGAACCACTCTTAATATTTTACCTTCTTCTTCATTAATTAATAAGTTGAGCAAAATCTTAACCATGTGTATGTCATAATTTTATTTTTAAAATTATATTTTAGCAGCAACAATTAATGTCAGAATATCATTCTGCTTTGCAACTTTTATTGTATTATGGGCAGAAGCAATAGTCATCGTTTGCTGCTCACCATCTATGAAGCAGTTTTTACCAAAAATATTGAACCTGGATCTGAAGACATATGTCAGTGAATAAATTAGGTGTATTCATTATCTGGTTTCAGGGCAATCTGCAGTATAGTCTGACTAGTCATAATAAAATGGATGATCTTTTCCCATTTCATCCTTCCTCTATCTCTTTCTGTCCAACCTGGCAATGCTCTGCTGGCTAATACACTCAAGAACCCTGCAGGTATCTTATATATGTCTTGGGATTTACTTCAAAAAGCCAGAGCTCCTCCCCTCTGATCTTTCCTGGGTAATCCCTCTTGTTTAGATGGTTGAGTGGATCCATGAATCACAAGCTTAATCTTCTCAAAAAGACTTTTGTGTGACTGAATACTCTGAGTGACTGATTCTCCAAGGTGTTAAGGAAAAGATTTTTCAGTCATGCTCTCAATTTTTCTCTCTAAAGCAAAATTTTCTGGGAATGAATCTCCTAATTGTCATGCCTTTTGCAATCTGAAGAGACAAAGAATTTTCTGGTGTTAAGTCCCAGTTTCTCTTTGTTTAACTATTCTTCCCTCCATTTATCTCTTTTCTTTTGCATTATGATGAAGAGCAAGAAGAAACCTATTCATTTAACACTTTACATGGAATTTTTCTCAACTAAATATTCAAGTTCATGACTTATAGATTCTGCTTTCCACATTAACTGCAAGGCACAATTTCACTAAGGCATTATATAAAAAGGATTCACTTACCCTGACATTTGAGACGGGTCTGTAAAGTAATGAAAGAACAAGGTAAGTAAACAAAACTGACCAGCCTTCCTCCTCCTCCATTTGTTCAATTAATAGGGATTCACTGTATTTTATTGGTAGAATATAAAGGAAAAGTAATGAAAAGGAACAGTAAAAGAGCTGGAAGTTTTCAGTAATATGTTGCTCATTCCTTTCATCCCTCACCAGCAGTGCCTTTAGTGTTTACACTATCACCAGCAGTCTGCTGATGAGGTAGGCCTTCTCCAAAGTGATGCATCTTCACTACCATGTTCCTCAGTTCCCTGTGAGTCCTCAATAGCAGAATCATTACCATCCATATTTTTATTTAATATCTATTCAACTTAGTCCAGGTTCTTTTTAAAAATTGTGCTGCTCAAAATTTTTCTAGCCTCTGACCACTACCCAATTCTAAGGCCACTTCCATTATTTGGGGGCTATTTGTTACAGTAGCACCCACTCTCAGTTCCAAAATTTGTATAAATTTCCTGTCACTTCTCTATCAAATTGCCACCTATTTGGTGGTTATAAAGAAAAAGATTTATTACCTTACAGTTCTGTATGTTAGAAACCCAGCACCAGTCCCGGGGGCTGAAGTAGAGGTGCCAGCAGAGCTGTATTCCCTTCTGGAGGCTTTAGGGGAAAATGCATTCTCTTTACCTTTCTAGAATTTATAGACTGCTCACTGTCCTTAGCTTGTGGGTCCCTTCTTCCATCTTTTAAGCTAGCAATGTTGGTCAGAGTCCTTCTCATGCTGTCATCCTCTGGTTTTCTCTTGCAGGTCTCTTTTCCACTTTTAAAAATACTCCTGTGATTACACTAGATCCATTGGAATAAATCAGAATAACCTTTTCTTAGTGTTAGTTGATTAGCATTCTTAATGCCACATACAACTGTAATCCCCCTTTGTCACTTAGCCTAATGTATTCCCAGGTTATGGGGATTAGGATGTGGACATCTACAGGGGACAGTTATTCAGCTTGCCACATATGTTCACCTTTTAAGGGGACCCCCAGCAAGGTGGCTACTCCTTGACTAGTCACACTAAAATAAGTCTAAAGTTAACAAATGCAGCCCATGGACAGAGATCCTCCAAGCAACTTTCCTCTCCTATTATTTTAAATTATGAAAAAAAAACATTCATTAGAAATTAGAAGAAAGTCTGAAAGGTAATATCAAACAAGATAAATAACAAAAAAAGTGGAAGAAAGTGAATTAAAGAAGTTTTCCTCCCCACCCCTCATTTCTAACAGATAGCTTACAAAAATTTAAGAAGGCATGGTAGTCTACCCACAGAATATAAAGCAAAATGCAATAAAAAGGAATAAGAGAGCTGAAAGAAGTCTTAGAAATTGAAAATATGAATTCAAATATATATTTAAAAAATCTTGTAAGTGTTGGAAGATTAAAAAAAAAAGCTTCCTGAACATATGAAACAGACTATGAGTCTAAGAAGTTTAATTTCCAACAGATCAAATTTTCAGGAGAGTGCTGACAAAATAAGGTGGAACACATTGCTAAAAGGATAAATTTTAAGTTCCTAGAACTGAAAAGGGGAACATGCATCTAGAAATAGGAAAGGTCTTTGCATGAAAAATGACCTACACTTAGATGTCTATGAAAAATTACAGAATTTTAATATAGAAGAGTCTAAAACCTTTACTAAGATAAAATAATATACATTAGACTGAACTGGCTTCAGGTATCTCATCAGTTCTCAAGGATGGCATGATGATTTTAAAGTTTTAAGTATAAAGAACTTTAAACCTAGAATACTTTAGCCGGCCAAGTTATCAATGATGTGCAAATGTAACATTGAAATATTGTCACACATCCAAGGACTCAGAAAATTTATCCATACTTTTTCCTCAAGTGTTGCATTCCAGTAAAATGAAGGAAGATTCCTTCAATGAGAAAGATGGGAATACATTAAACACAAACATCAATACAATAAAATGTGCTTCAACTAACAGAGCACAGGAAGTAGCCCAGGATAACAGTTGTGCGGCAGACGTAGGAGCTGAGGCTAAAGCTCTAGGAGGAGGTCTCCTGAAGACAGAGGAGATGAACTGTGAGGTTTAAAATCTTGATAACATGATAAAGGAGTGAAAGCAAAGAACAAAAGGACTACAGCAACGTCAGGAAAGAAAAAAATTGTTATAATATAGTCTAATCTGCAATTCCTTCTTTTAAAGCTAATTTTTAAGGAACTTTTTCCTGTAGTTAAAACATAGCATGTAAAACTTTTAAAAGTGGAGAATTATTTAAAATTTTTGCCACACATTTTCTTTTACCATGGGTCTGTATTGCCAGGCATTGCTTATCGGATCAGATGATTCATTTTGTAAATGCAATTCTTTGGGTAAGAATACTGTTGAGACTTTCTTTTTCTACTTTTTATAACAGAAAAACTTGAACATATAAAAAGTAACAGAATAGCAAGCCCAACAACCAGCTTAAATAGTTATCTAGTTTTTGAAATTAGTTTTTTAAAATTCTTGTTTTGTCTATGTGCTCATCTCCACTGGATTATTTTTTATAATTTCTAAGGTTAAATTTTATTGAAATGGAAATGCACTCATGTAACCCATACTTTATCATGATATAAACTATTCCCATTATCATAGAAAGTTGACTTATGTCTCTTCCCAGTCATTCAGTTCTCACCCCCTGCAAGTGAAGTGAAGACTCACTTTGTTTCCACCTACCATTAATCTTGCCTGTTCTGGAACTTCAGATAAATGTAATTGTGCAGTGTGCACTTATTTGAATTGCCTTATGTCACTCAGTATAATAACCTCTATGAGAATCCACCTTGTTGTCATATCAGTGTTTTCACTTTTTTTTTTTTGGTAAAGGATAGGATTTTATCAGTAAAGTATACATAAACCTGGTAATACCTTGAGGAACTGTACATTTTTAAAAATTAAATCATAGCTGTGTACACTAATGCAATCATAGGGTACAATGTGCTGGTTTTATATACAATTTGAAATGTTTTCATCAAACTGGTTAACATAAGCCTTCATGGCATTTTCTTAGTTATTGTGTTAAGACATTTATATTCTACACCTAGTAAATTTCACATGTACCCTTGTA
>CAUYTI010097546.1:0-15588 GCA_963575145.1 Galago senegalensis
ATAACTGAGAAAATGACATGAAGGCTGTGTTGACCAGTTTGATGGAAGTATTTCAGATTGCATGTGAAAACCCCACACTGTACCCCAGAAGTGCACTAATGTACATAGTTATCATTCAATAAAAAAATTTAAAAAAAAGAAAGAAAAAGCAAACTGCAGAGCAAGGATAGTTATTAGCGACAAAAACATTACACAGTGATAAAGGGGTCAAATCTTAATGTGTCTAACAATATAATGTCAAAATATCTGAGGCAAAAACCAATGGAACTTTAAGAAGAAATAGATGACCTCACCATTAGAGTTGAAGACTTCAGTACTCCTTATCATAAATGAATAGATGTAACAGTAATAATCCGTAAGCACATAGTTGATCTCAACCAACCAGCAATCAACTGAATATAATGGGCATCTATAGACTACTTTATCTAACAGCAGAGTACACATTCTTCTCATGCTCCCATGGAACATTGACTAACACAGGCCACATTCTGGGCCATAAAACACACACTTAACAATTTTAAAAGAATAGAAATTATACAATATCTACTTTCAAAAGTGGAATTGAAATGAAAGTCAATAACAGAAAAATATCATTAAAATCTCAAAATATTTCTAAATAACATAGCTGTCAAAGAAGAAATATCAGAAAAATTAAAAATGAAACCACAACATATTGAAATTTGGGAGATGCAAAAAGAAAAAGAACAATGCTTAGAGAGAAATTTCTATTACTGAATGCAAATGTTAGAAAAGGAGGAAGGTCTATGCTGGGCACTCTGGGAGGCTAAGGCAGAAGGATCCCATGAGCTCAGGTATTTGAGACCAGTCTGAATAAGAGCAAGACCCCTGTCTCTACTAAAAATAGAAAAAATTAGCTGGCACTGTGGTGGGTGCCTGTGTTACCAACTACTCAGGAGACTGAGGCAGAAGGATCACATGAACCCAGGTTGCTGTGAGGTAGGACACAGGATGTCCTGCTATGATGACAGGACACTCTAGCTTGGACAGCACAGTGAGACTCTGTCAAAAAAGAAAGAAAGAAAGAAAGAAAGAGGGAGAGAAGGAGGGAGGGAGGGGAAGGAGAAAAATCTAAAATCAATGCTCTAATGTTCCACTATAAAAAACTAGAAAAAGAAGAGCAAATTAAATCTAAAGCAAGCAGAAAAAAAGAAGTAATAAAAATTGAGAAGAAATCAATGAAATTGTAAACATAATTAATAGGGGAAAATCAATGAAAGCTCATTCTTTGAAAAGATAAATAAAATTCACAATCCTCTAGCCAGTCTAAGAAAAAAGAGGACACAAATTACCAATATCAGAAATGAAAGAGGAGACACCAGTGCAGATCCCATAGACATTAAAAAGCTAATGGGAATATTATTTAACAACTCTATACCTACAAATTTGATAACCTACATGAAATGGACCAATTCCTTCAAAGATACGGTCTGCCAAAACTCATAAGAAGAAATAAACAATCTGAATAGGCCTATTTCTATCAAATTAATTGAATTACTAATAACTTTCTAAGAGAGAAAGTAAAAGCTCAGATTGATTCACTGGTGAATTGTACCAAACATTTAAGGGAGATCGTAGAGAAAATCTCTTCCAAAAGATAAAATCAGAGGGAATACTTCTTAACTTATTATATGAAGCCATCATCACCCTAACCAAAACCAGAAAGAAAATTATAATCACTATCTCTAATGAACACAGATTTAAAAATTCTCAACAAAATATTAACAAATATGGATCCAACAATAAATCCAACAATATATAAAAATAATTATATATCATGATCAAGTGGGATATAATACCAGATATGCAAGGCTGGTTCAGCATTTAAAAATCAATTAATGTAAATCTTTAAGCTAAAGAAGAAAATCTACACAATCATATCAATAGATGCAAAAAAAAAAAAAGCATTTGACAAAACCCATCACTCTTTCACAATAAAAACTCTTAGCAGGGTGGCACCTGTGGCTCAGTGAGTAAGGTGCCAGCCCCATATACCCAGGGAGGCAGGTTCAAACCTGGCCCCAGCCAAACTGCAACAAAAAATAGCTGGATGTTGTGGTGGGCACCTGGAGTCCCAGCTACTCAGGAGACTGAGGCAAGAGAATCACCTAAGCCCAAGAGTTAGAGGTTGCTGTGAGCTGTGTGATGCCACGGCACTCTACCAAGGGTGATAAAGTGAGACTCTCTCTACCAAAAAAAAAAAAAAAATCTTAGCAAACTAGAAATAAACTAGTAATAAACTTCTTCAACTTGGTAAAGGACAGCTATAAAAAATCTATAACTAACATCAAATTTAATAGTGAGAAACCTGAAGCTTTTCCACCAATATCAGAACAAGAAAAGAATGTTCTATCTTGACACCACATTGGAAGACCTAGCTAATTCAGTAAGACAAGAAAAGGTATACAGATTAAGAAGGAAAAAATAAAATTGTCTTGGTTTATAGCTGACATACTAATCAATATGAAAAATCCAAATGAATTGACGGAAAAAAAAAAAAAAAACCTCCTGGGCCAAGTACAGTGGCTCACACTTTGTAATTCTGGCACTTTAAAAGGTTGAGTGGGAAAATCATTTAAGGATAAAGGAGTTGAAAACCAGCCTAAGGAAGAACAAGTCTCCTCTCTACAAAAAAGAAAAAGAAAAATTAGCCAGGCAAGTTGGCACATGTCTGGTCTGAGCTACTCAGAAGGCTGAGACAGGAGGATCACTTGAGCCCAGGAGCTGGAGGATGCAGTGAGCTATGACACCACACTCACTCCAGCCTGGGCAAGAGAGTAAGACTCTGTCTCAAAAACAATAAACAAAACAACCACCACCAAAAAAAATAAATAAATAAAATAAAACCTGGAACCTGCCAGGCGTGATGGCTTATACTTGTAATCCTAGCACTCTGGGAGGCTGAACCAAGAATATCCCTTGAGCTTAGGAGTTTGAGACCAACCTGAGCAACAGCAAGACTTCTGTCTCTACTAAAAATGGAAAAATTATCCAGGTATTGTGGTAGGCACCCATAGTCCCAGCTACTTGATAGGTGGAGGCAAGAGGATCACTGCAGTCCAGGATTTTGAGGTTGCAGGAACATGGTGATGCCATTGAGGCACATGAACAAAAGGAGCATTGACACCAGCAGTAGGGCACCTGGGCTGAGATCTGGAGGGAAGAAGCTGGAAGGAGCTCACAGGGTATATATTAAGGTAGCAGCTTGGACTGAAAGTGATGGGTCCTACAGCAATCCTCTGGTGGCAGGCTGATTTCTTCTTGTGAAATCACCCAAATGGTCCTATTTATTTTACAAATGATAAAATAATTTTATTTCAGAAGAGGATCTTTGCTAAAAAAAAAAAAAATCTGCCTAACTAAAACTGGCTCTCTCCCCACTGTGGGAAATAAAAGCTCTGTGAACTCCTTTCTAATGACTGTGAATGTGGGGAAAAGAGCAAAGGAGGGTAAAGTGGAGCTGAGGGTGGGGATAGGGTCCAAACAGAACAGTGGTAAACAGCAGGAAAAAATCACTCTATAGTATTCAGCAACATAATCAAACATAATTTTTTACAGCAAACCAAATGATTGATAAAGAATATAGTTTTGGGGGGGCAAAGCAAAATGACAGACCAGGATTTTTCAGCTGAGCTGTCCTAGAATGACTAGGGAAAAAGAGAACACAGCCATACCTGGTGCAAGGATCTTACTCAGAATCATAGCACAGGGAGCACAGTGAGGAGGTCACCAATGCATACAGCATACAATCCAGAGCAGGGGCAATCTGATGAATTAGGCAAGTGATTGTAACTGAGTGGGATCACTTGCTTTCCCACAGGGGCCCAGCATGGGAGGAAGCCTTTCCAGAGTTTTCAGTTGTTGAGAGAAGCTATGTGTTGAGTGGAAAGCTTGGAAAAGTAGGTGGACTTGAACTGTATATAGCACCCAGATGTGAATGTCAGTTTGAATGGACTTGCAATAGGTTTGGTAGATGGTGAGGCAGTCATTCTGAGAAGGTTTCAGAGACCACAGGGCTGCCATTGTGAGAAGGTCAGGAGAAGGTCTTAGCAGGAACCTAAAGCATGGCTGTCTATTTCTGCTTTCCAGGATCAGAACTCCACTCTAGGGACAGGCTGACTCCTGCACCCCATAGGAACTGTTGTCAGGGGACACTATGAGACCTTCCCTTGAAAGATTCTCGTGAGCTTTATTTTTATTTATTTATTTATTGAGACAGAGTCTCACTATGTCACCCTGGGTAGAGTGCTGTGGCATCATAGCTCACAGCAACCTCAAACTCTTGGACTTAAGCAATCCTCTTGCCTCAGTTTCCTGAGTAGCTGGGACTACAGGCACCTGCCACAAGGCACAGCTATTTTTTTGTTCTAATTGTCATTGTTGGTTGGTAGGCCCAGGCTGGGTTCAAACCCACCAGCTCCAGTGTATGCGGCTGATGACCTAGCTGCTGAGCTACAGGTGCTGAGCCTCTTGTGAGCTTTAAAAAACCAACTCAACAGGGTCTGAATGCTGAGGAAATAATCAGGTGATCACTGAAGGCAACTAAGTTTGGAATAAGGACCATAGAGGTTCATGGCTGTGCTCTCTTTCTCCTAAAAAAAAAAAAAAAAAACAGTGCCGGCAGCACCTGTGGCTCAAGGAGTAGGGTGCCAGCCCCATATACCGGAGGTGGTGGGTTCAAACCCAGCCCTGGCCAAAACTGCAAAAAAAAAACCCAAAAACAAAAAACACAGTGCCACCTAGTGTCCCAGTGATGCATTGCAACATGCTGTCACCAAGAGCAAGGGCTTCTGTTTAAAACAAAGATGGCAATGAGAAGTAAAAAGGAGGACAAAGAGGTGAATGAGAAGAAAGAATACATAACGAGGAACCAACAGAAAAATTCAAGCAACATGCAAAACCAAACTAGACAAATTTTCCTAAGGGACCATGAGGCAGCTACTGCAGAAGACTCCACCTATAAGAATTAATGGACTTGACAGAAAGGGAATTTAAAATATGGATGATAAAGACAATAAAGGGAAAGGATGAGAAAATGGAAACACAGAACCAAAAATTGTATGAGAGATATGTAAAATGGAGAAAGGATATGGCAGAACTTAAGAAAATGAAGGAGACAATTAGGAAATGTAAAGAGGCAGTAGAAAATAACAAAACCTTCGCCAGGTTAGACCATGACAAAGAAAGAACCTCAGAGCTACAGGATAAAGTTTTCAAGTTAACCCAAGTAGTGAAAGAGGCAGAAAAGAAGAGAGAGAAAGCGAAGAGGCACTTAGAGAACTATGAGACTTCTTGGAGCATTCAAACATACAAATAATAAGGATTCCTGAGGGGGAAGAAGATTGTCCCAAAGAAATGGAACCCCTACTAGAGACCATCATGAAGGAAAACATCCCAAGTTTTACACACTACTTTCAGATAATATGGAACCTCAGGTCATCTCAATTCGAACAGAGCCTCTCCAAGGCACATTGTAATGAACCTGTCCAAAGTTAAGGTGAAAGAAAAAATTCTGCAGGCAGCTAGGAATAAGTGCCAACTGACCTACAGAAGCAGAGCCATTAAAATGACAGCATACTTTTCAACTGAAACCTTCTAAGCCAGAAGAGCATGGTCATCCACCTTCCACATTCATAAAGAAAACAATTTTTTCATCCCCAAATTCTGTATCCTACTAAACTAAGCTTCAAAATTGATGGAGAAATCAAATCTTAAACAGATATAGAAGCACTCAGGAAATTCACCATAACAACATCAGATCTACAGGAAATACTTAGACCTGTTCTCAACACAGACCACCAGCAAAGTAAACACCCAGAAGTTAAAGGTCAAAACATAGATTCCACACTAATGCAAAGGATAAAACTACACAACAGACTTTCAAAAAATAAAGTGATTAGAACTCCACCACACTTATCAATTCTCTCAATAAATGTCAATGGACTGAACTCACACCTGAAGAGGCACAAGCTGGCTGAATGACAAAAATTCACAAGTCCACAAGTCATCTATATGCTGTCCCCAGGAGATACACCTAGCTTTGAAAGACAAATCAAGATTCAGGGTTAAGGGATGGAAAACAGTATTTCAAGTAAATGGAAATCAAAAGAAAGGAGGGGTTGCAATCTTTCAAATACAAGTGGATTTAAAGCAACTAAAGTTAAGAAAGACAAAAATGGACACTTTATACTAGTCAAAGGAACAATACAACAAGATGACATTTCTATTTTAAATATTTATGCACACAACTTAAATCCTCCCAGATTTATGAAACAGAGCTTGATGGATATGAGGAATATGATATCCCATAACACTATAATAGTTGGGGATTTTAACATCCCTCTCACAGAACTGGACAGATCCTCTAAACCAGCAGTTCTCAACCAGTGGGTCACAACACCTTTGGGGGTTGAATGACCCTTTCACAGGGTTCACCTAAGAACATCAGAAAACATATATTTCTGATGGTCTTAGGAACCAAGACACCACTCCTCTATCCAAAAATAATTTTAGGGTTGTGGGTCACTACAACATGAGGAACTGTATTAAAGGGTCACAGCATTAGGAAGGTTGAGAACCACTGCTCTAAATAGAAACTAAACAAAGATGCAAATGACTTAAATGTGACCCTAGAAAAAAATAGGATTAATAGACATATATTGAACACATAATCCCCAAACTAAGGAATATACATTTTTCTTCTCAACCCATGGTACATACTCCAAAATCAACTACATCCTAGGATACAAATCAAAGCTCAGCAAAATTAAAGGAATAGAAATTACACTTTGTATATTCTCAGACCACAAGGCAATAAAGATGAAACTCAACTACAACAAAAACATTCATCCTACACAAAGACATGGAAATTAAACAACTTTATGCTGAATGATAGTTGAGTTCAGGAAGAGATAAAAAAGGAAATCATTAAATTCCTCAAACATAACAACAATGAAAATGCAACTTACCAAAACTGGTGGGATATGGCAAAAGTAGTCTTAAGAGGGAAATTTATTGTGTTAGATGCCTACATTCAAAAAACAGAAAGAGAGTACATCAACAAATTCATAAAGCATCTTATGGAATTGGAAAAAGAAGAATAATCTAATTCCAAACACAGTGGAAGAAAGAAATAACCAAAATTAAACCAGAGATGAATGAAACAGAAAACAAAAGAATCATTCAGAAAATTAACAAAATAAAAAGTTGGGGTTTTGAAAAAATAAATTAAATTGTAAACCTTTGACCAGATTAACTAGAAACAGAAAAGTAAAATCTCTAATAACTTCAATCAGAAGTGATAAAGGGGAAATAACAAAAGATGCCACAGAGATACAAGGGATCATCTCTGAGTACTACAAGAAACTCTATGCCCAGAAATTTGACAATGTGGAGGAAATGGACCAACCTGGAATCACACCCTCTCCCTAGACTTCATCAAGAAGAAATAGAAATAGAAGTCTTAAACAGACCAATTTCAAGAACTGAGAACTAAGAAATAATAAAAACTCTCTCCCCCCCCAACAAAGCCCTGATCCAGAAGGCTTCACACCAGAATTCTATCAAATATTCAAAGAAGAGCTTACACCCCCAATCCAGCAGAAATTATTACAAAAAATGGAGAAGGAAAGACTCTTTCCCAACATTATGAAGCAAACATCATCCTGATACCAAAAGACCCACTGAAAAGGAGAATTTCAGACCAATCTCACTAATCTATATAAATACAAATATTCTCAATAAAATCCTAGCTAATAGATTATAGGTACACACTAAACAAATCATTCATCATGATCGAGACGTTTCCATCCCAGGGAAGTAAGGTTGCCTTAACATTTGCAAGTCCTTAAACGTAATTCACCATATCAACAAAAGCAAAAACAAAGACCATATGATCCTCTAAATAGATGCAGAAAAAAACATTTGATAAAATTCAGCATCCTTTTCTAATTAGAACTCTGATGAAAATTGGCTAGGTGGCACATTTCTTAAACTGATCAAAGCCATCTATAACAAACCCACAGCTAATATTATACTGAATGGAGTAAAACTGAAAGCTTTTCCACATAGAACTGGAACCAGGAAAGGCTGTCCTCTATCAGCACTACTATTCAACATAGTGCTGGAAGTTCTAGCCAATACAATCAGGCAAGAGAAGGAAGTAAAGGACATCCAAATGCGGGCAGAGGAGGTCAAATTCTCCCTCTTGGCCAATGAGATGATCTTATACTTAGAGAAACACAAAGACTCAACCCCAAGACTCCTGGAAGTAAACAAAAAATACAGTAATGTCTCAGGATATAATGTCTTGAGTTGGAGGTTGCTATGAGGTGTTACACCACAGAACTCTACCCAGGGTGACAATTTAAGGCTCTGTCTCAAGAGTCTTAAACAGCCCAGTGTCAATGGGCATTTGGGCTGTTCAATGTGTTGGGAATTATGAATGTTTTAATGTGTTGGCACCTGTGGCTCAAGTGGCTAAGGCACCAGCCACATACACTTGAGCTGCGGGGTTTGAATCCAGCCTGGGCCCACCAAACAACAATGATGGCTGCAACAAAAATAGCTGGGCATTGTGAAGGGCACCTATAGTCCCAGATACTTGGGAGGTGGAGGCAAGAGAATCAATTGAGCCCAGAAGTTAGAGGTTGCTGTGAGCTGTGATGCCATGACACTCTACCCAGAGCAACAGCTTGAGGCTCTGTCAAAAAAAAAAAAAAAAAAAAAGGAAGGAAGGAAAGAAAAGACAAGACCTAGGAATATACCTATCAAAAGAGGTAAAGGACCTCTAAAAAGAAAATTATAACACCCTAAGAAAAGCAATAGCAGAAGATATTAACAAATGGAAGAACATACCATGCTCATGGCTGAGATGAACCAATGATGTTAAAATGTCTATACTTACCAAAGCAATCTACACACTCAATGCCATCCCTAATAAAATACCAACATTGTACTTTCAAGATTTGAAAAAATAATACTTTGTTGTGTGTGGAACCAGAAAAAAAACCCATATACCCAATGCAATTCTTTGTAATCAAAACAAAGCCATGGGCATCAACAAACCAGACTTTATACTGTGTGTACTACAAGGCCATAGTGATCAAAACAGCATAGTATTGACACAAAAACAGAGACACACACATCTGGAACCAAATAGAAAACCATGAAATAAAACTAACATCTTACAGCCACCTAATCTTTTTTTAATTTACTTTTATTAAATCATAACAGTGTATGTTTATGGGGTTCAGTGTACTGATTTGATACACAATGTGAAATGCTTACATCAAACTGATTGACACATTCATCACCTCATTTATTTGTTGTGGCAAGACAATTATACTCTTTTTTAAATGGTTTTGAAATTTACCACTGCATTATGCACATTAAGTGAGGTCTCCTCAAATACCCTCCCTCCTCTCGCCTTCCCTCTCTCTCCTCTTTCCTTCTAATTTCTGGACTATAGTTATGTTTCACCATTTGCATGAATGTGTAGGTGATTATATATTGATTTCATAGTAGTATTGAGTTCATTGGATACTTTTTCCTTTTTGAGATACTTTACCAAGAAAATTATGTTCCAGCTCCATCCACATAAATATAAAAGATGTGAAGTTGCCATCTTTTTATGGCTGGAATACTATAGTATTCCATAGTGTGCATATACTACAATTTGTTAATCCATTCATGGGTCAATGGGTACTTGGGCTGTTTCAATGTGTTGGGAATTATGAATTGGGTTGCAATAAACATTCTGGTGTGAATGTCTTTGTTGTAAAAAAATTTTTAGATCATTTGAGTATATACCTAGTAGAGGAATTGCAGGATCAAACAATAGGTCTACTTTTAGTTCCTTGAGTATTCCAAAATTCTTTCCATAAAGGTCATATGAGCTTGCATTCCCACCAGCAGTTTTCCCTTCTCTCTGCATCCACACCAACATCTATAGTTTGGAGATTTTGTTATGTGGGCTAACCTTACTGGGGTTACTGGGGTTAGATGATACCTCAAAATGGTTTTGATTTGCATTTCTCTGATAATTAAAGATGATGAGCATTTTCTTATGTGTTTGTAGGCCATGCACCTGTCTTCTGAGAAGTTTCTGTTCAAGTCTCTTGCCCATGTAAAATGGGGTTATTTCTTCTTTTCTCATTGGTTAGTTTGAGTTCTCTGTGGATTTTAGTTATCAGATCCTTCTTGGAAGCATAACCTGCAAAGATCTTCTCCCATTATAAAGGCTGTCTGTTTGCTTTACTTACTGTGTGCTCTTGGCTATGCAGAAGATTTTTCATTTGATCAGATCCCAGTAATGTATGTTTGGTGTTGATTCAATTGCCCAGGGGGGTCCTCCTCATAAAATATTCTCCCAGACCAATTTCTTCAGGTGTTTTCCCTGAACTCTCTTCTCGTATAAGGTGAGCAGACATCCCACTTTTGGCAGGACAGTTCCAATTTTTAACAATTTGTCCCATGTCCCACGGCATTTTAAAAAAGTCCTGATTTTTAGGAAGAATGCATGACAAGCTAGGGAATGGTGGGACAACGAGGTGGGAATGGAAGGGAATATACAGTTTTCGGCTGCTGAAAAGGTTAATGTAACTCCATTTGGGAATGAAGAGGTTAATGTAACTTCATTTGGAAATGAAAAGGCTAATGTAAACTCCCTATTCTCCTCCTGGGCAAGGTTGCCCAGGTGGAATCAGTATCAGAAGGAGACTGGCTCCCTCCCTCGCTTCTAGGCAAGGATAATCAGCTCAGAAGAAGCCAAACTGTCTGGAACAAATAAGTAACTCCCCCTGCAGAGGATCCCTAACCATGAACAGCTCAGCCAACAGAAGCCCAGCCCAACAAAACACCTGATGAAATTCCTATATGCACTTTAAAAACCTCAGCTCGCTTCACTGAGGGGAGCCCTTCCTCCAGCCACACTGAAGGGAAGAGTGGCTCAGGCATATGCTTGTAAAATAAAGCACTATTTGTCTTTACATGTGTGTGGCGGTCTCTCAGCAGCAATTCTGGGCCCAACACTGCCATGTGGCTATTTCACCAGGATATGAGTTTTATATTATTTTTGTTAATTTTATAATGTTAAACTTTAATAATAACAAATAATTGTTGAGAACTGATTATCGAGAACTGCTTTTCAAAGTTTGCATTGTTGATCAGTTGTTAGAATTCCACCACCATTGTTTGGACTTAATGAACAATGGCATTTTTTGTCATTGGCAATGACGAAAACATTTTGTAACTGTCTCTCAGACAATACACATTGTACTGAATGCTAGGGCTAGTTAAACAAGTGATGTCAACAAATCAGCTATTCAGATAATTTAGGTTAAGTAATTTATTTATTTATTTCATGAATTTAGCAGACAGTATTTGTATTATTTATATTTATAGTGGCGGCAAAAAGTCTAGCACTGGCCTTGAAAGTGACACTTATGACTTACGAGGTATCATTATTAAAAATATATATTGATAAGGAAAAAGGTTAACTCTTGAGCATCAGCAAAAATCACAATAGAGAACAAATGGTTAGAAATATTTCATCATTTTGAAACAAACCATGTCCCATACAATAATGCACTAAAAACTGTGGGATATGTGCTGTCCTTACCAGGAACTAATGCTGCAACTGAACATGTTTTTCTACGGTAAATAAAGTGTGGACATCAGAAAAATCACAGTTAAGTGTCCAGACTTTGAAAGCCATTTTATGTGGGAAATATAATTTAACAAATTCTTGTGAAAAATTTCATGACCTTTTAAACAATGACAGCAATCTTCTAAAAAAATTTACTCAAGAAATATGCCAAAGAATAAAATAATACTATATATAATTTTTTTTGTTTGAACCCACCATCTTTGGTATATGGGGCCAGCGCCCTACTCCTCTGAGCCACAGGCGCAGCCCTATACATAATTTCTTTTAATGTATTATATTTGTAAATTGTGCTTATGTTGAAATTAAAATATACATATATTACAATACTATTTTTGCATTCTATGAAAATTTTTGTCGCTCCATACAGACCAAATTGTTAATTAAGAATCCCCTCTCCCCCGGTCAATGGTGTCCCGCTTTAACAATGTTAAAATCTGGTCACCTTATTCTAGTATTTTTGTAGTTTCATGTCTTAAGTTTAAATCTTTTATCCAGTGAGAATCAATTTTTGTTAATGGTGAAAGGTGTAGGTCCAGTTTCTGTCTTCTACAGGTTACCAGCCAATTCTCCTAGCACCATTTGTTAAATAGGGAATCTTTCCCCCAATTTATATTTTTGATAGGCTTATCAAAAATCAAATGATGATATGTCTGGATTCATCTCTTGGTTCTCTAATCTGTTCCATACTTCTACCTCTCTGTTTTTGTGCCAGTACCATGCTGTTTGATCACTATAGATTTATAGTATAGCCTGAAGTCTGGTAACATGATACCTTCTGATTTTTTTTTCTGAGTACTGTATTGGTTATTTAAGGTTTTTTGGATTCCATATAGAATGAAGCATTATTTTTTCAAGTTCTTTAAAGTATGACAATGGTGCTTTAATAGGTATTGCATTAAATCTGTAGATTTCTGTGAGTAGTATGGACATTTTAACAATGTTGTTTCTTCCCACCCATGAGCATGGTGTTTTTCCATTTGTTAACCTTCAGTTATTTCTTTTCTTAGAGTTTCATAATTCTCTTCATCGAGATATTTCACATTCTTCATTAGGTAAATTCCCAGATATTTTATCTTCTTTGGCACTACTTTGACTATATTTTCAAATTGACTATTGTTGGCATATATAAAATCTACTGATTTGTAAGTATTGATTTTGTATCCTGAGACACTGCTATATTCCTTGATCACTGCTAAGAGTTTTGTAGTTGAGTCCCTGGAGTTTTCCAGGTATACAATCATATCATCTGCGAAGAGTGAAAATTTGATCTCCTCTGACCCTATCTGGATACCCTTGATTGCCTTCTCTTGCCTAATTGAGATGGATACGACTTCCATTACTATGTTGAATAGCAGTGGAGAAAGTGGGCATCCTTTCCTAGTTCCTGATCTGAGTGGAAATGTTTTCGATTTTACCCCATCCAATATAATATTGGCTGTGGGTTTGCTGTAGAGGGCGTCTATAAGTTTAAGAAATGTCCCATCTATCCCTATTTTCTTTTCTTTTCTTTTCTTTTTTTTTTTTTTTATAAGAGGAAGGGCTTTATTCTTTGGCCAGGAGCTTACGGCATAGAAGATTTCCAAATGGCTGTGTCTATGACTATTTTCTTAAGTGTTCTTATCATGAAAGGATGCTGGATATTATCAAAAGCTTTTTCTGCATCAATTGAGATAATCATATGTTCTTTGTTTTTATTTTATTTATGTGATGTATTATATTTGCATATGTTGAACCAACCTTATAACCCTGGAATAAAACCAACTTGATCATGGTGTATGATTGTTTTTATGTATTTTTTTTTTTTTTTGAGACAAATCCTCAAGCTGTCCTCCTGGGTAGAGTGTCGTGGCATCACAGTTCACAGCAACCTCCAACTCCAACTCGCTGGGCTCAAGCGAGTCTCCTGTCTCCGCCTCCCAAGTAGCTGGGACCACAGGCACCCGCCACAATGCCTGGCTATTTTTTTTGGTTGCAGCCATCATTGTTGTTTTGACAGGCCTGACTGGATTCGAACCTGCCAGCTTAGGTGTATGTGGCTGGCGCCTTAGCCATTTGAGCCACAGGCACCGAGCCTGTTTTTATGTATTGTTGAATTATATTTGCTAAGATCCATTTGAATATTTTTTTATCGATATTCATTAATACTATTGGTCTATAATTTTCTTTCTTTGTTGGATCCTTTCCTGATTTGCGGATCAGGGTGATATTTGCTTTATAGAATGTGTTGGGAAGTATTCCTTCTTTTTCTATGCTTTGGAAAAGTTTGTATAATATAGATACTAGTTTCTCCTGAAAGGTTTGATAGAATTCAGATGTGATGCCATCTGGTCCCGTACTTTCCTTTTTTGGGAGAATTTGTATAGTTTATGCTATTTCAGTGATTGATATAGGTCTATTTAAAATTTCTAACTCTCTCTGGTTGAGTCTAGAAAGTTGGTGTGCTTCCAGGTATTGGTCCATTTCCTCCAGATTATCGTATTTCTTAGAATAGAGTTTTGGTAGTAATACTTGAGGATTTTTTAAATTTCTAAAGTGTCTGTTGTTATTTCTCCTTTATTGTTTCTGATAGGCAATATTAGAGATTTTACTTTTCTGTTTCTGGGTAGGTTGGCCAAAACTTTATCAATTTTATTAATCTTTTCAATAAAATCAACTTTTTGTTTCATTGATCTTCTAAATGATTCTTTTGTTTTCAATTTCATATAATTCTGTCCTAATTTTGATTATTTGTTTTCTTCTGCTGCTCTTCCTTTTCCAGTTGCTTGAGATGACACAATTGGCTTCCTCTCTTTCTATTTTCTTGATGAAGTCTTCCACTGCTACAAATTTCCTTCTTAGGACTTCCTTTGCAGTATCCCACAGGTTTTGATAATTTGTGTCTTCATTATCATTTTGTTTCAAAAATTTGGTGATTTCCTTCTTAATCTTGTCTTTGACCCAGCTATCATTCAGCCTAAAATTATTTAGTTTCCATGACTTTGTTTGAGTATGAAGATTCCTGTTGCTGTTGAGTTCAACTTTTATTCCATGGTGGTCCCAGAAGATACAGGAATAATCTCTATCTTTTTAAACTTGCTTGGGCAGTGCCTGTGGCTCAAAGGAATTAGGAGCTGGCTCCATATTCCAGCCAGGAGGTGGTGGGTTCAAACCCACCCCTGGGCAAAAAACTACAAAAATAAAAAATAAAAAAATTAATTTGCTGAGGTTGGACTTGTGTCCAAAGATGTGGTCAGTTTTGGAGGAGGATCTGTGGGCTGATGAGAAGAATGTATATTCAGTTTTATTAGGATAAAATGTTCTGTAGAGATCTGTTAATTCCATTTGTTCTAGAGTCATGTTTAAATCTAAAGTTTATTTGTTTAGTTTCTTCTTGGAGGATCTATCCAGTCAAAGGGGTGTTAAAATCTCCAACTATTATAGTGCAGGAAGATATCAAGTTGTTCATATCCATGAGGGTCTGCTTTATAAATTGAGGAGCATTCTGGTAGGGTGCATAAATGTTAATTATCAAAATCTCTTCATGATTAGTGTTTCCCTTGAGAAATATGTAGTGACCATATTTATCTTTATCCTTATCTTTCTTTATTTTTGTGGGTTTAAAGCCAATTGTATCTGCAACTAAAATTGCAACCCCTACTTTTTTCTTATTTCCATTTGCCTGTAAAGGTTCATCCCTTCATCCTGAGTCTATTTTTATCCTTTAAGGTAAGATGAGATTCTTTTTTTTTTTTTTTTTTGAGACAGAGCCTTAAGCTGTCCCACTGGGTAGAGTGCCATGGCATTACAGCTCACAGCAACCTCCAACTCCTGGGCTCAAGCGAGTCTCTTGCCTCCACCTCCCAAGTAGCTGGGACCACAGGCACCCGCCACAATGCCCAGCTATTTTTTGGTTGCAGCCGTCA
>CAUYTI010097549.1:0-57795 GCA_963575145.1 Galago senegalensis
GCCAAACAACAATGATGGCTGCAACCAAAAAATAGCCAGGCGTTGTGGCGGGCGCCTGTGGTCCCAGCTACTTGGGAGGCAGAGGCAAGAGACTCGCTTGAGCCCAGGAAGTTGGAGGTTGCTGTGTGCTGTAATGCCACGGCACTCTACCCAGGGGGACAGCTTGAGGATCTGTCTCAAAAAAAAAAAAAAAAAAAAATATATATATATACTGATAACAAAAGACGGATATAAGTTACATTTGAGCACCTCTTATAATTGCAGAAGTAAAGTGGCTTGAATATTACAATTTTTTCTTTCTTTCTTTTATTTATTTATTTTTTTGAGACCGAGTCTCAAGCTGTTGCCCTGGGTAGAGTGCTATGGCATCATAGCTCACAGCAACCTCCAACTTTGGGCTCAAGTGATCCTTTTAAGGATCACTGACTGCTAGGATTTTCTATTTTTTTAAATTCTAGACTGCTAGAAATTTCTATTTTTGGTAGAGATGGGTCTCATTTTTGCTCAGGCTGGTCTCAAACTCGTGAGCTCAAGTAATCCAATAGCCTCAGCTTCCCACAGTGCTAGGATTACAGGCATGAGCCACCACACCCAGCCAAGTATTACAATTTTAATGCAATTTTTTCCTTCCTTAACATGTGTATATGGGATTTTTTGCACCCTCTGTATTTTGAAGATAATGTCAACAGATTTTGTTAATAGTTTAAATGTGGGATTAGAGAAAGAGAGGATTCAAGGATGATGTCAAGATTTTTGGCTTGGAGTGGCGCCTGTAGCTCAGTGAGCAGGGCGCCAGCCCCATATACCAAGGGTGGCAGGTTCAAACCTGGCCCCAGCCAAACTGCAGCAAAAAAAATAGCTGGGCATTGTGGTGGGCACCTGCAATCCCAGCTACTCGAGAGGGTGAGGTAAGAGAATCGCCCAAGTCCAAGAGCTGGAGGTTGCTGTGATGCCACAGCACTCTACCGAGGGCAACAAAGTGAAACTCTGTATCTGAGAAAAAAAAAAGATTTTTGGCTTGAACTATTAAAGAGTAGAGCTACTGAAGACTAAGGTTGAGATATAGGTATATAGCTTCAGTAAATGCCTCCTCTCATGAATGACCCAAATCCCAATAGATATACATTCATAGCTAATATGCATCTAGTATGTATGTGCCAGGCATGATATAACTAATGTAAATATAAAATCAAGGCTTTGATGCACATTAATATTTAGTCATGTCGTCCTCATACAAAACTAGGGGATAGGACCTATTGTTATCCCCACTTATACATAGGGACACTGAGCCCTACAGAGGTTGAATAACATGCCCAGGATGTGTAACTTGTAAAAAGGAAAGCTGAGATTCTCTTTTTCTTTTTGCTGTGTTTTCTCCAGATGCAGCCCCTTGCTTTTTCTTTAAAAAATGGTTCTTTTGGGTGGCACCTGTGGCTCAAGGAGTAGGGCGCCGGCCCTATATACCAGGAGTGGTGGGTTCAAAACTGGCCCCGGCCAAATTAAAAAAAAAAAATGGTTCTTTTAATTTTTGAACAAGTGTCATAGTTTAAAATTGAAAAACAATGAAGCTTATCTTTCAGTCTTTTTCTTCAGCCATCTACTTCTTCCACTAGCGATCTTGCTGGTTCTTGGGATATTCTTCCAAAGATATTTTATTTTCAAACATGCAAATATGAAATAAAAGATATTTCCTTCCTTTTTATTTTTTCCAAAAAGGGTAACATACTTTACACACTGCTCTGTATTTTGCTTTTCCACTTGGGTAAATTTCCACATGATTACACTTCTATTTACTTAATTAGTTCCCTGTTAGTATATTTCCAGTCGTTTGTCATTATAAATAAGACTTCAGTGAATTACCTTGTACATGCAGCATTTTGCAAAGGTGAAAGCTAGTATTATAAACAAGATCTGTCTGAATTTTTTTTTTGTCTTTGTTATTTATTTAGACAGTCTCATTCTGTTGCCCTGGGTAGAGTACCATGGTGTCAAAGCTCACAGTAACCTCTCTCTCTTTTTTTTTTTTTTAGAGACAGAGCCTCAAGCTGTCCCCCTGGGTAGAGTGCTGTAGCATCACAGTTCACAGCAACCTCCAACTCCTGGGCTCAAGAGAGTCTCCTGCCTCCTCTTCCCAAGTAGCTGGGACCACACGTGCCCGCCACAACCGGGCTAATTTTTAGTTGCAGCCATCATTGTTGTTTGGCGGGCCCAGGTTGGATTCAAACCTGCCAGCTCAGGTGTATGTGGCTGGTGCCTTAGCCACTTGAGCCATAGGCGCTGAGCCAACAGTAACCTCTCTTGAGCTCAAACGATCCCTTTTACATCAGTCTCCTGAGTAGCTGGGACTACAGCCACCCACCACTATGCCTGGCTAGTTTTTCTGATTTTATATTTATTTATTTAGAGACCGAGCCTCAAGCTGTTGCCCTGGGTAGAGTACCATGGCGTCACAGCTCACAGCAACCTCCAACTCCTGGGCTTAAGAGATTCTCTTGCCTCAGCCTCCCAAGTAGCTGGGACTACAGGCACCGGCCACAATGACTGGCCATTTTTTGGTTGTAGCTGTCATTGTTGTTTGGCAGGCCCAGGCTGGATTTGCACCCACCCACTCTACTGTATGTGGCTGGTGCCTTAGCTGCTTGAGCTACAGAAGCCAAGCCAATTTTTCTGATTTTAGTAGAGACAGGATCTCACTCTTGCTCAACCTGGTCTTGAGACCTTGAACTCAGGCTGCCTCAGCCTCCCAGAGTGCTGAGATTACAGGAGGCACACAGCCTCCTTGTCTGAATTTTTTTTTAAATAGAAATGTTTATTTACAATGGCATCCAAAACCATCAGCAAAGCACCCACTTAAGCACCACACCAGAGGTCTTCAAACTTTTTAAACAGGGGGCCAGTTCACTGTCCCTCAGACCATTGGAGGGCCGGACTGCGGGCCCCGGGATGAGTGAGCTGCTAAGCAGGACAGGCAGCGGTGGCAAAAACACCTGGCGGGCCGGATCAATGGGCCGGATCAATGTCCTAGGCAGGCCGTAGTTTGAGGACACCTGCCTTGCTGCCTCCCAGTATAGTGTTGATTGATTAAAGATGATTCTTTTTAACTCCCCTCTCAATTTTACAAACTTACTTTATACTTTGACCTCTGCGCTGCTCAGCTTCCAGCCCCAGGTGCAGCCACTCCTGGATGCCTGTGAAATTCATGAATATTCAATCTCCCTAAGCAATCTTCTCTAAGAACCTCACCCACACTTGGATGACCCTGAAGACAGAGTCCAGAAAAAGGGAACAATAAACTCCGAGCACTGGAGAAAGGTTTTCTTTGCTTATAGGTTTAAGGTGAATGTGTTTTGTGAAGTGACCCAAAAAGAGAAAGTGTCTGTCTAGGGCAAATGGAAAACCTTTCTTTTTTTTTTTTTTTTTTTGAGACAGAGCCTTAAGCTGTCCCCCTGGGTAGAGTGCCGTGGCATCATACTCACAGCGACCTCCAACTCCTGGGCTCAAGCGAGTCTCCTGCCTCAGCCTCCCAAGTAGCTGGGACCACAGGCGCCCGCCACAACGCCCGGCTATTTTTTTGGTTGCAGCCGTCATTGTTGTTTGGCAGGTCCGGGCTGGGGATTTGAACCCGCCACCTTAGGTGTACTTGGCTGGCGCCTTAGCCAGTTGAGCTATAGGCGCCGAGCCTTGACTTCCTCTTTTCAAAGTTGGGTTCCTTTTATTCCTTTCTTGTTTCTGACTGCTCTAGCTAGGACTTCTGGTACTATTTTGATTAAGAGTGGTGAAAGTGAGCATCTTGGTCTTATTTAAGATCTTAAGAGCAAAAGCTTCCAAATTTCCCCCACTTAGTACGTTAGCTGTGGGTTTGTTGTATGTAGCCTTTATTTTGAGGTACCTTCCTTCTATGCCTAGTTTGAGGGGTGTGAATTTAGTCAAGTATATTTTCTGTGTGTATTGAGATAAACATATGAATTTTGTCCTTCACTCTATTGATGTGATACGTCGTGTTTACTGATTTGTATATGTTGAACCATCCTTGCATGGATGGTTAAATTCAATTTGATCATGGTTTATTATCTTTCTGTGTTTGCTGGTATTTTGTTGAATATTTTAGTATCTATGTTCATCAGGGATATTGGCCCATGTTTCTTTTATTGTATCCTTGCCTGGTTTTGATACCAGAGTAATGCTGGTCTTACAGAGAGAGTTACTGAGAAATTCTTCCCCCTTCCTTTCTTTCTTGAATAGTTTGAAGAGCACTGGTATTACTTCTTCTTCACGTTTGGTAGAATTTGGCAGTGAATTCATCAGATCTTAGGCTTTTCCTTTTTTTTTTTTTTTTTTTTTTTGAGACAGAGCCTCAAGCTGTCCCCCTGGGTAGAGTGCCGTGGCATTACAGCTCACAGCAATCTCCAACTCCTGGGCTCAAGCGAGTCTCTTGCCTCCGCCCCCAAGTAGCTGGGACCACAGGCGCCCGCCACAACGCCTGGCTATTTTTTGGTTGCAGCCGTCATTGTTGTTTGGCGGGTCCGGGCTGGGGATTCGAACCCGCCACCTTAGGTGTACGTGGCTGGCGCCTTAGCTGATTGAGCTATAGGCGCCGAGCCTGGCTTTTCCTTTTTGGGACACATATTATTACTGATTTAGTGTCACTCATAGTTGGTCTGTGCAGGTTTTATCCTACTTCTTGATTCAATCTTGATGGGTTGTCTGTAGAAATTTATCCATTTCCTCACGGTTTTGCCATTTGTCAGAACATAGTTGTTTTTATATATCTGTAGTATCAGTGGTAAAGTCCCCTTTTTCATTTCTGACTTTGCTTATTTAGTTCTTCTCTTCTTTCCTTGGTTAGCGGTTTATTAATTTTGTTTATCTTTTTGAAGAACCAACTTATTTCATTATCCTTTGAGTTTTTTTAGTCTCTGTCTCATTTAGTTCTGCTCTGATCTTTATTTTCTTCTGCTAATTTAGGTTGGATTTGTTCACACTTTTCTAGGGTCTTGAGATGGGTTCATTATAGTTTGAAATTTGTGTGTTGTTTTTTTGTTGACACGGGTGTTTACTACTATAAACATTCCTCTTAGCACTCTTTTTGCTGTGTTCCCACAGGTTTTGGCATATTTGCATTTCCATTCTGTTTTGGGAATTTCTTTTAATTTCCTTCTTAATTCATTGATCCAATGGCCATTCAAGAGTATGTTGTTTAATTCCCATATATCTGTATAGTTTCCAAAGTTCCTCTTGGTGTTAACTTCTAGCTTTAGTCCATTATAGTCCAAGAAGATACTTGATATGATTTCAATTTTTAAAAATTCCTTGCAACTTGTTTTGTGGCTTAACATATGGTCAATCCCAGAGAACAGTCCATGTATATTCTGCCACTGATAGATAAACTATTCTCTAAGTATCTGGTCCATATGCTCTAAAGTCCAGTGTTTATTATTTATATAACTTTATGGATAAGAGTATAATTTTGTTACATGCATATACTGTTTAGAGATGAAATCAAGGCTTTTAGTGTATCTATCATCCAAATAATGTCCTTTGTATACATTAAGCAATTTCTCATCTTTCACCCCCTTCTACTCCAACACTCTTTAAACTGCCCATTGTCTATCATTCTACACTTTACACCCATGTGTGTACATATTTAGCTCCTATTTATAAGTGAGAACATGCTACCTTTGTCTCTTTCTACTGTTTCTTTGTTGACTGCCTAGAATTCAGGGGTCCTCAAATTGCAACCCCCCGCAGACATTTATCCGGCCAGCCAGGTGTTTTTGCTGCCACTGCCTGTCCTGCTTAGCAGCCGACTAGTCCCGGGCCCACAGTCCAGCCCTCCCAACAGTCTGAGGGACAGTGAACTGGCCCCCTGTTTAAAAAGTCTGAGGATTTCTGGTGATATATATATAATGCTGAGAGCTCAGTTTAAAGTACCACTGAACTACTGTATTAGAGAGATTATTTTAAGAGTCTATCCAATATAGTAATAGAACTAGTAATATTTGCTTTATGAATCTGGGTGCTCCAAATTCATGTGGTGGGTACATACCTATTTAGAATTGTTATATCCTCTTGTTGGATTGATCCCTTTGTCATTACATAATAATGTCTTTTTTTTCTGTTTTTGATGTAAAGTCTATTTTATCCAATATGAGCAGCAAGCAGCTCTTGGTTTCCATTCGTTTGTATTATCTTTTCCTCATTACTTTACTTTCAGTCTACATGCCTTTACAGGTAAAGTACATGTCTGGTAGGCAGCATATAGTTGTATCTTGTTTTCTTATGTGTGTGTTTTTTTTTTTTAGACAGAGCCTCAAGCTATCCCCCTGGGTAGAGTGCCATGGCATCACGCTCACAGCAACCTTCAACTCCTGGGCTCAAGCGAGTCTCCCGCCTCAGCCTCCCAAGTAGCTGGGACCACAGGCGTCCGCCACAACGCCCGGCCATTTTTTTTTGGTTGCAGCCATCATTGTTGTTTGGTGGGCCTGGGCTGGGGATTCGAACCTGCCACCTTAGGTGTATGTGGCTGGCGCCCTAGCCGCCTGAGCCACAGGCACCGAGCCATTATGTGTGTTTTTATGACAGTAACTGATAGCGTTTCACTTCCAGGTTTAGGACTTCCTTGAGCACTTCTTATAAGGCCAGTCTAGTGGTGATGAATTCTCTCAGTGTTTTTGTTCATATGGGAAAGAGTTTATTTCCCCTTCATTTATGAAGTACAATTTTGCTAAATAATGTGTCCAGGGGTGGCAGTTTCCATTCTTTCAGCACTTCAAATATATCATCCCATTCTCTCCTACCCTGTAAGGTTTCTGCTGAGAAATTAATTCATTGATTCAGTGGCCATTTAGGAGCATTCTCTCTGTTGAGAAGGCCCCTATTAGTTTGATGGTGGAATCCTTTAAGTGATTAACTTGTTTTCTCTTGTTTTTAGAATTTCCTCTTTATTGTTGACTTTAGACAGTTTGAAAAACTACAATGTACCACAGAGAAAACATTTTTGTCTTGTATCTGTTTGGGGATCACATGGCCTCCTGTATCTAGATGTCTAAATCTCTTAGTAGACTTGGGAAGTTATCTATTATTTTGTTAAATAGGTTTTCAAACCCTTCTGTTCTCTCTTCGCCTTTGGGAATACTGACAATTTATTTATTCTCTTTATTTGTTCTCTTTATAGTGTACCATATATTAAGAGGCTTTGTTCATTCATCTTTATTTTTATCTGACTAGGTTATTTCAGAAATACCTGTTTTCAAGTTCTGAGATTCTTTTCTTCTGCCTTAACTAGTCTATTGTTGAAGTTTTCAAGTGTATTTTGTCTAAAAATGTTCAAGGAATTCTTCAGTTACAGAATTTGGTTTTTTTTAAAAAAAATCTCTTTGGTAAAGTTCTCATTCATAGCCTGAACTGTTTTGCTGATTTCTTTGTAATATTTTTTTTTAGAATTTAATTGTATCTCTCTGAGCTTCTTCAGTATCATAACTTTGAATTCTTTTCCCAGATTTCATAAATTTCTTGTCAACAGAGATGTTGGTGGGGAATTGTGTCCCTTTGGAAGTGTCATATTTTCTTGCTTTATCATATTTCCTGTGTCCTTACATTGATATCTGTGTATCTGGTGGTAAGAGTTCCTTTTTCCAATGTTTAACTTGGTTTTGTAAGGGAGAACTTCCTCCTGAAGATGAAGCAGTGGTGTTGGTTTGTCAGGGCCCTTTGGCTTTGATTTGGGGTACATATAGAAGTAGTCTGTTTGATTCCCTTGGCCATAAACTGCATCAGTGATATCTGTGATTTCCTTGGTAGTTTAGGGTGTGGTTATAAATGGAGGCTATGGCAAAGTTTTGCTGGAAATAGAGATGCCAGCTGGGCCAGTTTTCAGGCCCCAGTGTGGCACTAGTGGGATGAGTGAGCCTGTTCTTGGTGTCCCCCCAGGCAGTATATGCTGGTGCCAGTATTTGCAAGACCAAGTGATTTCTTTCTTGGGCCTTTACCTCAGATTGGATGGTTAAGTGGCTTCTTAGGTCCTTGGGCAGCCAATGTGGTACGGATTATGGCAGTAGCAATATCAGGATAACCTTCTGGGTCCTGAGTGTATGCAATGGTGTTGGAAGTAGCTGTAATGTGGGGTTACTAGACACAGCCGCAGACATGGAACACTAGGCAGAGGGGACAAAAAAACCTGACCTATAGGCTGAAGCACAGAGACCATGCCACCATCGGGGTTGCAGTAGCTACTCTCTCCCCTAAACAGACAGCCTTCTGGCTTGTCCATCCCAACCTCCAGTGGTAATAGCAGTGTATATGTTCCATGGTGTGCAAAGTGGAAAAAGAGTACTTAGTCTCTACTTCCAAGCCTAAGCAGAGTGCAGCTATTTTTAAGTGGCTACCTCTTGATGGTTAAAAACAGAAATTCACTTAGAAAAGTTCTGTTAGCACCTAGCCCAGAAAGAAAACTTTATGGAGATAATTATATTGCTTGTTACCTAGAGTCTCTTAGATTCTGGTCTAAATTGTGAGCCAAGTTGGTTTTTCTCTGGCTGATAGGTTACACTTTCTTTTTTTTTTTTTGGCCAGGGCTGGGTTTAAACCCACCACCTCCAGTGTATGGGGCTGGCGCCCTACTCCTTTGAGCCACAGGCGCCACCCTACACTTTCTTTTTTTTTTTCAAGAGATAGGGCATCTCACTATGTTGCTCAAACTGGATCTGAACTCTTGGGCTGAAGTAATCCTCCCACCTCCTAAGTAGCTAACACTACAGCAATATGCCCCCATACCCCCAGCCAGATTACACTTGTTTTTGATTTTTCTTGAGTTGCTTTCTCTTTCATATCCTTCATTTTCTTCTTATAAATTAACTTTTCATAAATTCATCATTAATTTCCTTAGGAAGTTATAGTTACTTTCTCTAGGACATTTGTAAGGAATTCCTTCTTTCATTTAGTGATCCTCTCCTCATCTTTCTTCTTCTCCTTAGAAGCATTTATCCTTATGTGGACTACCCATCTCCATAACTACCCTTACTCACCACTCTTCTCTAGCTTCTCCAACATGCTAGTAGAAGTCACCTTCCCCTAGCCCTAGGTCCTCACACCATCAAATCCATCATCCTTTCCCATTGCCAGGTAACCTTGCAATAAACAGCACCTATTCTGGTTCCTAGGTTTCTTTGCCCAACACTATCACTGCTGACACAGGGCAGAGGATATGAAGAAAGAGTTTCACCATGATCTCACCAGCCGTGAACTACTGGATCTAAGCAATCCTCTATCTGTTTAAGTTGCTGTAGTAGGATTCCTATTATTTGCAGCATATGCCTTTTTACACTTCATCTCAGCCAAAAGGCAGAAAGGTGACAGTATATGCCTTCTTAACACACACAAGATTTCAATTTTTTTTTGGCAGTTTTCTATGCTGCTTAAACACTTGATAATAAGCATATTTTCTTTTTTCTTTTTATTTTTCTTTTTGAGGCAGAGTTTCAGTTTGTCGTCCTTAATAGAGTGCCATGGTGTCACAGCTTACAGCAATCTCCAGCTCCTGGACTTAGGCAATTCTCTTGCCTCAGCCTCCCGAATAGCTAAGACTACACTATAGGCATCCACCACAACACCCGACTATTTTCTTTTGTGTGTGTGTATGTGTGGTTTGGCCGGGCCATGTTCAAACCTATCACCCTTGGTATACGGGGACAGTGTCCTACTCACTGAGCCACAGGCGCTGCCCAGCATACTTTCTATAATCAAAAACCAGGTTATTTTCATCTTAAAAATAATAGCTTGTAAAACCATGGCCTAAATGGCAACATCAGAATAGTACTATATTCAAATAAGAAGTTCAAATAGAGATCAGCATAGCCTTAGAGGTTCCCAGGCTGGTTAAGGTTGTGTCACCAGTGTGCCTCCCCTGCCAGTCTGGAGCACGCTGCCTCTCAAAGGTCACCTTTCTCTGTTTCCCAGGGTAGTCCTGTTTTCTACCTTTCTGTCTTCTTTCCCTGCTCCTCTTCTCAAATACCCTGCTCTAGCCCTAAAAATACCAAAGGTATAAATTACTCTCTTTCTAAGAAACCAATTACAAGAAGGAGTTCTTAGTACTGAAATTCTGCTATATTTCATCCCTATGCCTCCTTCCTCTGCACTGAAAAGAAAAGAGAGAAGAGAAATAAGGCCATGGGGAGTCAGGAGATGCCATCTAAGTGAGGCTCTTTCCTTACCTTTGTTAGCCTCTGAATATTCTTCTTATAAAGAGATGACAAGCATTGTTTCACCAGTCCCATGTTGTTATCACGAGTGAAAGTTTCACTGTGCTTGTTCACCAAATTTCGAAGTTCTGAAGGGTTATTGGTTGAATAAACTTGTGCTAACTCATGGTATGCATTGCTAAGAGGCTAACGGTTTGAAGGAGGCAAAAAGAAAAAAAATTAAAATTTCATAAGACTCAGATTTTCACAAGCAAAAAAACAATTATTTTTTAAAAAAATAATATATTTTAAGAAAATACATTCCATATTGTTGTAAGTTACAACAGATTATTACCTAACAAATTATAATTTACCCAAAGCAAATACCTAACGGTTCCAAAGCGGAGTTGTCAGAGAGAACTGAAGTAAAAGTTTAGTGAGCAGAGCCCTTCATTCAAGAGCTCTAGTAAGATTTTGAATACTTAGGCAAACTGAGAGTTCAATCAAACCAGCATTGTTTCTCCTACATTTTGGGTAAAGCATAATGAAGAAATAAAAAAAAACAAAACCAACCCTTACAGGAGCTTAAACAAGCACAGCTACAAGAGCTGTAAGTACCAAGAGCAGAAGTTGGAAAACAGGTTCCTGAGTAATAGTCTATGTCAACCAGGTGACCAGATTAATACGGACTGGAATAGAGTTAAGTGATTCTGGCTTGATTGCAGCTCCCAGAGGACATTTAAGAAATGTCTACTAATTTGAAGCTACAAAGAGAGCTCAATCACTATAAAATAAAAGAACTATATCTTTATGATTTCTTTATGTACTGAACATGCTCATATAAGAAATTGCTATCATTTTATTTTAAAAACTTACCTTAATGAATCTACCCACAATTTGAGATGTATATTTCGGTAGCTGTTGTACTTTTCCCAGTAATATCAAAGACACTAAAATATACTTCTTATATGATTCCAACATGATATGACTGACTGCCATGGCAGGAGTAGTTATAGCCTGAGTAAGAGAAGAATACTTAGTGTGAAGACAGAATATGCTGCAGGAGCAAAAGGCCATTAACCACATGTGTCACTTTAATTATAAAGCAATAGTACTGACATTGAATGGACCATTATTTTTATAGCAGCTTTACTGAGATATAATTCACATAGTATATTTGATTATACAAGTCCATGGATTCCAGTATATTCATTATGTTGCAAAACTATCACCACTACCTAATTTCATACCTAATTTTCACCTGACTCCCCACCCCACAGAGAAGCTCCTTCCTTAGCAGTCATTTCCCATTGTCTCCTGTCTCCAGGACCAAACAACCACAAATCTACTTTCTGTCTCTATAGACCCTTCATACAAATATGTGGTCTTTTGTGATTGGCTTCTTTAATTCAATCTAGTGTTTTCAAAGTTTGTCCATGTTGTAGTATATATGGATACTTCATTCCTTTTTATGGTTGAATAATATTTCACTGTGTAGATATACCACACTTTGTTTATCCAGTCCTCCACTGATGTACATTTGTATTGTTTTTACCTTCTGGCTATTTTGAATAGTGCTATGAACACTGGTGTACATGTTTTTGTGTGGACATGTCTTCATTTCTCTTGGGTATATTCCTAGAAGTGAAATTGCTGGGTCATATAGTGACTATGTCTAACACTGTGAAGAACTGTCAAATTGTGACTGTACCACTTTACAACTCCATCAACAATTATAAGGGTTCTAACTTCTCAAAATTCTCATCAACACCTGTTATTGGCTGGCTTCTTAAATCTTAGCCATTTAAGATTTGGTACGTGTGAACCACATCACACTGTGATTTCAACTGGTATTTCCTTAATAACTAATGATAATAAGCATCTTTTCATGTGCTTATTGGCCATGATATGGTCAGGGTTTATATATCTTCCTCTATGTACTACTTAATATCCTTTGAATTTTAAATCATGAGAAGGTTTTACTGATCAAAATATATAAGACTTAAAAAACACAAAACACAGTTTTAGAATACGAAGATAAAGTTCATTCAGTTCAAGCTTCCCTACAAAGGTCAAGAGATGTCATAACTTAACCCAAATTAGGGTATAAGTGGCAAAGCCTAAATTAGAAGCTATCCATTAGCACTCTTCTCTTCAACTTCAGGAGCAAGTTACTACCACTTACATGATCACAGAAAATCAGTCTTGGAAAGGACCTCTGAGTGAAGACACTCAGAGGCTCTGGAATCAATCCACTCCAGCTCTAAACCTAAGGGAACATGTTTTTGATCACTAGAGTTCAAGACAATCTCAAGGGCAGAGAGATCATTACCTACCTGTTCATAAAAGTAGAGTGCTCTTTCAAAGTTCTTCAGCCCAGTATAGATCATCCCCCCATAATAGTAGTAACATAAAAAGTGCTTCGCATCGTAGGCTCCATTCTCTTTACAGATATCCATCATGTCCACATCAAGATACGGGAGAGCAGGCTTAAAGCATTTGGCCAGCAAACAAAGCTGTGAGCAAATGGAAATCAAATCATCACTTTAATTTTAGCTTAGGAGGTATGAGCAGAAAAATTCATGGATTCTAGAAATTTCAAAAAAATGTAATTTTGTCTTACATTAATTAAAATGATCTTGATTAAATTTCAACACATCATAGGTTACTATCTCTTATCTGAAACACTTGGGACCAAAACTATTTTAGATTTTGAAATATATGCATAATACAAACCAGCTAAATGTCCCTAATCCAAAAACCTAAAATCTAAAATGTTCCTATGACTATTTCCTTTGGTGGTCATATCAAAATCCCCAAAGTTTCAAATTTTAGAGCATTTTGGATTTCAGATCAGGAATTCTCAATCTCTATTCCATTGTCTTTTCTTTTTTCTTTTAACCCTCCAGGAGAAAAGGAGCCTACTGCATTTTCTTAACTACTCAGAATAAAAGAGCATTTCTTTATTTAAAAAAAAAAAAAACCCACCATAAGATGGAGTACACAACAGATGAACTGAGAATAAAAGGAACTCCAGACAAAACTCAGTTATCACTTAACCCACCCACCACCCAGCTGTTGACAAATGGGTAAAAACATGCATCCTTTTTCTCTTTATTGAACTTGTGGAATACAAGTAGACCAGCATGATGTGATAAAAATAGAAGTCTTTTCTTAAATTAATCTTTTTCTGTTTTGAATCCTTTAGGCAAGTGTAGTACCCTACATTTGTCTTATCCAACTCAAGAAAGGAAACACTTGGATGTGAGGGTGATCTGGCTGTGACATCTGTCACCCCATTGATCGCCAGGGTTGATTCAGTTGATCTGGCTGGCTAGGCAGGTGTCCCCTTCCTCCCTCACTGCTCCATGTGCATCCCTCTGGAAGCTGCACACTCAGTGGAAGAGGACAACCTTCCCTGATAGAGGACTGTTCTTCAGTCAAGGGTATACGAGTAGCTGCACTCCTCTGCTAGAACGTCCAAACAAGCTTTCAAGAAAGCAAGCACTTGAAAAAGTTCTCTATCTAGACCAGCAGTTCTCAACCTGTGGGTTGTGACCCCTTTGTAACAATGAAAATACATCCTGCATATCAGATATTTACATTACAATTCATAACAGTACAAAATTACAGTTATGAAGTAGCAACATAATTTTATGGCCAGGGGTCACCCAACATGAGGAACTGTATTAAAGGGTCACAGCATTAGGAGGCATCAGGAAGGTTGAGAGCCACTGATTTAGACAATAGTGATATGGTGTAGACATACGTACAAACTCATCAAGCTATATACTTTAGCACTTTATTGTACTATACTGTACAGATGTACTTTACTGTATGTACATCTCATTCACAAATCTTTAAGAGATAAAAAAAAGAAAGCATATCTTCATGAGAAACTGATATAGTCCACATCCATATTATTTATTAAAGAAACAACATAAAGGGCGGTGACTATTGCTCAGTAAGTAGGGCGCCAGCCCATATACCAAGAGTGGCCGGTTCAAACCTAGCCTGGGCCGTCTAAAATAGCAGTGACAACTGCAACAAAAATAGCCAGGTACTGTGGCAGGTGCCTATAGTCCTAGCTACTCGAGAGGCTGAGGCAAGAGAATTGCCTAAGCCCAAGAGCTGGAGGTTGCTGTGAGCTGTGATACCACAGAACTCTATCAAGGACAACAAAATGAGACTATCTCAAAAAAAAAAAAAAAGAAAGAAAGAAAGAAAGAAAAGATACAATGTAAATACCCCCTGCAAATTTGATAAACTATGATATATCCACATTATAGAATACATTGAAACTATAAAAAACTGCTATAGAATAATCTCCAAAATTATAGATAAAAAGCAAGGTAGACATAAACGTTTGCATAGATTAAAATCTGTATAAAAATTAGAAATTATATATTCATACCTGCCTGTATGTACACAAAATATCTTTGGAAGGATAAACAATAAACTACTAACACTAGTTTCCCTTGGAGGGAAGAAATGGATGACCAAGCAAACAGAAGGGTAGGAAGATTTCCTTTTATATACTCCCTTTTGCCTTCTGGAATTTGAACATTTTAAGATAAATAAATGAATAATATTTTAGGGTGTAAGAAGCTACCTGTGTTTATTCCCAGGTTCCACAATTAAAATCATTAATTACCCCATCCTACAAGCTTACTAGGTGAGCCTCATCCCATAGTTTGCATCTAGGAGTTATTAAATATAATAGATGTAGCTAGACCAGCGGTTCTCAACCTGTGGGTTGAGATATTGCAACTTCCACAACATCTCACAACGTCCACCAAAATACCTTCATTTGTCTAATACAATGTTGAGCAAGCCCCAAAACAACCTCACAGCTCTAACTTGGTGTGAGTCATACCCTGTGGCTGCTCACCTGGCAAAGATCAGCATGGATTGAGGTCAGCTGGTTTGTGTTCATCTGCATCTTGTCTATGGCTTGCTTAAGGATGCCAATACCTCGCAGGGGCTGTCAGAAATGACATCTCTTTCAGATAAGTTCTCAAAGATGGCAGCACATTGGATCTTATGTTGTCACTTACAAACAAAAAATAACACTAATTGATAGGTTCCTTTAAATAGCAATATGAGGTGTCCATACTCTTACAGGAGATTTCTGTCCCTATTCAGTCAGAAAACATAACATTTCCTATGCTTTTCTTGGAATTTTTAGGTAATTCAGCACCATTTTAAAAATCATGAGCTTTTTTTTATAATGACAGTCAATAAGCAAAGACATCACTTTCTCAACAGTTGATTATATTTACATCTAAACAAATAAAAATTTTCCAAATTTTTTTACAACAGGTAAGAGCTTGTGCTTTGAAAACCTAATTGTGCATAGAGGATGCTGACATTTTCCTATAAAGCAGCCTAGTCCTTACCTAGTAATAAATTACTATTGAAACTAATCCCACAAGTTACAAACTGCTTCCTGGCCTGATTATAAATAAACCTGAGAGTTGGCCAGACGCAGTGGCTCACACCCATAATTCTAGCACCCTGGGAGGCTGAGGCAGAAGAATCCCTTGAGCTCAGGAGTTTGAGGCCAGCCCAAGCAAGAGTGAGACCCTGTCTCTACTAAAAACAGAAAAATTAACTAGGCGTTGTGGCAGCATCCATAGTCCCAGCTACATGGGAAGCTGAACCAAGAGAATCACTTGAACCCGGGAGTTTAAGGTTGCTGTGAGCAAGGACGAGGCAACAGCACTCTAGCCTGGGCAACAGAGTGAGACACTGGCTCAAAAAATAAAAGACTGAATGATAAGTGAGGCATAATCAGTTTCCAGACAGAAGAGTAGACTAAAATAGCTGACTAATTTATATAGCTTTTTCAACAAAGACTTGTTAATTGTTTTTTACCATCACCTTCAAAGAGTTCATTTAGTACCCTTACAAAATGCCAACTGTTTTTTTTTCCAGCTTCCTTCAAACTACTAATCTTAAGGTTCAATTTCAAATCAAAAAGAAACACCCAAAGTATAACTTTTGTGGCAAAGTAAAAAAGATAAAGACTGAAGAACTGTTCCAGATTAAAGGAGACTAACAACACACAGTAATGTAATGCAACCCACGATCAAAGGTTTTCTTCTGCTATAACAAACACTGGCTGAACAGCTGGCAAAATCTAAACAGGGTCTACAGATTTGCTGAAGCATTACATCAACGTTCACGTTTGTATGTTGATGACCATTATTATACTGTGGTATGTAAAAGAATATTTAGTAAGTACCAATTGAAGTATTTAAGGATATAGGACAACATAACTGCAATCTACTTTCCAAAAGCTCAGAAAAAAAGAGAGAAAGAGAAGAAGATAAGAAAGTGTGGTAAATGTTAACATTTGGAGAATCCGGGTGATGAGTACATAAAAATTCTTTGTCTTATAGTTCTTTGTAAGGCTAAATTTATGTCACAATTAAAAGTTAACAGAAAAATCTTAACTAAAAACCTGAATACAACATAAAAAGCCCTAGGTTGATAGTTCCAAAACCAACCACTATCACTGTGAGTAGCCTTCCTTGGGGCACTACACGTCCCTGTGCCACCAAGTCGTTCACTCACTTGACAGATGGACCAGTTGTCCTTACAGTACTCTCAAATCACCACAAATTCTAAGTGTTGGGATGCTTAGTACTAACCCGGTATCTTAACAAATTGCTTAATTGTGTAAGTCAGATACATGTTGTAACAGAACTATGAATACTTAAATAACATTTCTTACCTGTTTTCTTTCCACAAGTGCATTTGTTAGCTGATGGCAAAGTCCAGCAACTAGATAAATAATAAAATATTGAAAATATAAGAGCTACAAGGAAAACCATATTCAATGGAAAATAAAATGTTATTTAGCTTACAAGTGTCTGTTGCATATCGAATGTGCTCCCCATTACAAGTACTGATGAACAGCTGAACCTGTGAGAATAATGTTTCGAAGTCAGGAACACTGGGCATAGAAAACTTCACAAACCTACAATAAGGAGAAAAGAATTGAGTTACCCTGATATTTCATGGAGTAAAATGTAGAAGCAACTCATGCAAGAAGTCTCTCCTGCCTATAATACTCTATGAAATTAAATGAGCAATAGTATTTTTAAAAATGAAGAACCAGAGTTCATGAGATTCTCCTGGCCTGGTTCTTCTGCACAATCAAGATACAGAACATAGGGTGCAGTGCCTCAGGCCTGCAATCCTAGCACGTTGAGAGGCTAAGGTGGTAAGATCACTTGAGGCCAGGAGTTCAAGATCAGCAGCAAGACTCCCCTCTCTACCAAAACTAAAAAAAATTAGCTAAGCATGGTGGTATGCACTTGTAGTCCTAGCTACTTGGGAGGCTGAGTCAGTAGGATCACTTAAGTCCAGGACTTTAAGGTTACAGTGGAGCTATGCTCACACCACTGCACTCCAACCTGGGCAACAGAGCAAGACTCCCATCTCTTTAAACAACAACAAAAAAAATTCAGAACATAGACATAAATAGGGGTTAAGAAAAATATGCTTAATGAACAACTTTAAAAATGAAAAACTCTTAAATGATGCCAAATGCAAGGTTGTCTAATACCTGTAAAAGAGCTGAACATAAACTTTTAACTCAAAACATTTTTTTCTTCTTTTGAGCTCCAATGTGGTCAGGGCTATTTATTCATTTAAAAAAGTCAGCTGTTGCTTTTTCCTGATCTGAGAAATGTACTGAGGGGGCCAGGAATGAGAGTTATGCACTGGCTGGAAACTATGGCAGTAGCTCAAGCTGACAACACTGCTGCCGGCTGCATGGTCTATCTAGGAGAAAGGCTGCCAGAACTAGCTGAAGAGCAGGACAGGAAGAGTGCGAGGGTACAAAAGAGGAGAACTCAGATGGTCCACCCCAAATAATTCAGCAGGTGGTGCCACCAAGTGACATGAGGAAACACTCTGAGAGGGCATTAGAGATTCTAGGGGAGAAATCATACGTGCCACCACCAGTAGGCATTGCCTATAATAAACTTCAATGAAATTCTTCCTTTACAAAGGAAGATGAAATGAACTATTGAACTAATTTCAAGAAAAATGAAATGAATATTATCATTTGCAATTTTTCCTACATATTTTAGTTTGTCTACTTCCATATATATAGTTATGGTATTATTCAGGGGTCCTCAAACTTTTTAAACAGGTGGCCAGTTCACTGTCCCTCAGACTGTTGGAGGGCTGGACTGCAGGCCCCAGAACGAGTCAGCTCTAAGCAGGACAGGCAGCAGCAGCAAAATCACCCGGTGGGCCAGATAAATGTCCTAGGCGGGCCACGTGTGGCCCGCAGGCCGTAGTTTGAGGATGCCTGGTTATTATTTTACTTAACAATGTCACCTAACATCTATAATAACATTGTACTTATTAAAATGTGTCAGAAACAATTTCATTTGGGGTTCACAACAGGTCAGGAAGGCACTGTGATTTCCACTTTATAAATAAAAATATGAAACTCAGGGCCCCACAACTTGTAATTGGAATATAGATTTACACCCAAGGTAATCAGGCACTAGCTCAGGGTTTTCCATACATTATCTAACATTGTTTATCTAACTGATAAACAATGATAAACATCTTATAGCTTCAAAATGCTTTCAGGTGCATTATCTCTCCTGATAAACATGTATGTGAGTATACACGTGTATAAAACATGCATGCCATCTGTTCTTTTACATAAATAAGAAAATACAGATGGTGGAAATCTTTACCAGCACTACTGAGTAGGACTGTCTACAATGGTGGAAATGTCCTATATTTGTCCTTCCCAAGACAACATCATGAAGCTACATATAGCATCTGAGCACTTAAAACATGGCAAGTACACCTGAATCTTTAATTAATTTTATTTTATTTATTTTTTTTTTGAGACAGAGTCTTACTATGTCGCCCTCAGTAGAGTGCTATGGCATCACAGCTCACAGTAACCTCAAAGTCTTAGGCTCAAGCGATTCTCTTGCCTTGCCTCCCAAGTAGCTGGGACTACAGGCGCCCACCACAATGCCCAGCTATTTTTTTTTTTTTTGTAGTTGTCACTGTTGTTTGGCAGGCCTGGGCAGGGAACCCACCAGCCCTGGGGTATGTGGCCGGAGCCCTAACTGCTGAGCTACAGGCACAGAGCCTCTAATTAGTTTTACTTTAAATATCTGCATATGGCTAGTGGCTACTGTATTGCAGCTCTAGATCCTTTCATTCTCACAAAGTTTCTTCTTTAAACTCTGCTCCTGACACATATCTTTGTCTCAGGAATCTGAGAATGAGTGAAGTCAGACCCTTATTTAAAGTCAATTTCTTACTCTGTTTATTTACATTATTTCAAATTTCACAACAACTATAATTAAAATACTAAAACATCAAAAGAAAAAAGATTCTACTGTCAAGTACACAGAGTTACAAGGAACCCCAATTAAAATAAAGTCTATTTAATATACTTTTAAACAGCTTAAACTTGTTTGAAGGGAATTCCAAACAATGTTACTTTGGATCTTTGATATTTTCATTCAGTCTGTTCCACCATGTCCTGTCCCACCACTCTTTCTATTTTCCAATTTAGAAAACAGGAACAATCCTATGGATTACAACAATAAAAGTATTCAAATAAATGCAAACTATAGCAACACAACTGAGTTGGCCATTCATTTTTAAAAACATTTCAAATTTGTATATACAGAGTTTAAAAAAACTAAAACCAAAAAATATATAACAAGCAGTGATTAGTTGAAATGAGTAAAATGTAACTATTGTGACTATAGTTTTGCAAAAAAGCTCAATGTTGTTTTACAGTTTACTTTCTACACCAAAATAAATAAAGCCAGAAAGTGCAAAGTGTTCAGTTTTAACAAGCACAAAGCTATAAAAGAAGATGCCCCTTACAAAACAGCAAGGACGCCCAAGGAGTGTTCTTGTACATCCAGAGCCCCAAGCACAGTGTCCAGATGGGATAAGTTCTTTGCAAGGAGTTCCCCACTCTTGTTGATCAATTCACAAAGCTGTGTCATTTGCCCTGGAAACATAAACACTATCATTCAGTTATAGGACTAACCAAAGTAACTCTAACCACAGACTTTGTCTTCAGAGCTTCAACTGTCTGAAGATAATTTTTTTTTTAATCTCCTCTATTTCAGATGAGGACCCAGAAAGACCAATGAAGTGAACAACCTCCCTGTGCCTTGGAACTATTAGAGATTACACCAGACTTTCCATCACCCTCTGGGCCCTTAAAGTTTCTCCTTTTCCTCCATTCCCTTTTACAATATCCCAAACCAGAAATGTACATTACTAGCATCACCTCTCTCATCTCCCTCCCTGTGTCCAAAAGGTTATCAAATAAGATTTAATTTTACTTCCTAAGTCTCTCAGCTTCATTCCGTTCTTTCTCTCCTCCCTGCATTAATTTATATCATCATCATTTCTTGCCTAAATGGTTTGCCTACTTTGATTTTTCTCTCCTCCAACCATATTAGTACTATCTGATCTTTCTAAAGTGCAAATTCACTCAAATTACTCCAATGACTTTAAGAAGTCTAATGTCTCAGCGTGGCTTACTGAGGCCCTTCAGTAAGGGCTCCCTGCAGCCTGTCCAGCCTCATTTCCTGCTACATCCTCTCATACACTAACTGTGTAACACCAAACTCAGAGAACCGATATTCTCTGTTCTCTCCTTTTTGTGCTTCTACATGTGCTATTCTCAGGCCCTCTTCCTCACATCCTCTACTACCTGACTCAGACTTATCATTCAAAAACTAGCTTAGGCCTTCTTTGGACCTTCCCTATGGCTAAGTTGGGTATCTGCCTTCTCTGGGCCCTTTTTTCATGGCAGGCAATTGTAATAGTCAGGTAATTCAAAGTATCCTCAGTTAGAGGAACTGTTTGTCCAGCTTCAGAATACAGTGCTAGCTTAACAATCAATCAACCAGCATCTTGTTGAATTAGTTAATCTCCTAATCGATCCATCTATCTTTCCCCTATACCACTATACCACTATGTTTTAATAACCAAGGTATAGAATCTAATTAGGCCTGATTCAGTACTTTAAAGCAGACTCATTGATTTTGATGGTTATTCTGATGACAGATAAAATGGCCACACTCTTTCTGGTGGTGCAGGTGGGGGCATATCTAAGTCCAGAGGCACTAAGCTCAATTGTTCTCCTTCTCTTATATTTCTATCAGCAGCTGCAACTGCACAATTTTTTCCTTATTAAAAGAACACAAAGGAAAACAAATCATTTTAATCAAAAAAAACTTGCACTCAAATGTTTATTGCTATACAATCACAAAAATGTGGAATCAATCTAAGGGCCCATCAATTCACAAGTGGATTAACAAAACATGTGTGTGTGTATTTATATACATACACATACATGTACCATGGGAGTACTACTCAGCCATAAAAAGGAATGAATTAATGTCTTCTGCAGCAATTTAGATGAAACTGGAGACTCTTTTCACGTGAAGTGAAAATGAAGTGAAATGTCTCAAGAATGGAAAAACAAACACATCCCATACTCCCTAATAATTTGGAACTAAACCAACTGGCACAGAGAGAAGTAGAATGGGACTGGGCATTATGGCTCATGCCTATAATCCCAGAGTGCTGGGAGGCTGAAGCAGATGGACTGCATGAGGTCAGGAATTGGAAACCAGGCTGAGCAAGAGCAAGACCCTGTCTCTACCAAAAAAAATTTAAAATTAGACTGGTGTGGTGGCATGTTCTGGAGGCCCAGCTACTCAGGAGGCTGAAGCAGAAGGATTGCTTAAGCCCAAGAGTTTGAGGTTGCAGTGAGTTATAATGATACCACTGTACTCCAGCCTGCACCACAGAGCAAGACTCTGTCTCAAACAAAAAAACAGTAAACAGAAACTCATAAATATTTATGATGCAGTGAATGTGAGGCACAGATGCTGAAGATAGTGAAAGCTGTCATATTTCTGCCTAGTAGACTGTTCTAAAGCAGTGTCTTATATAGAGCAGGTACATAATTCAACTTGTTTTATAAATGAGGAAAACTGGCCCAGGAAAATTAAGTGGCTCACACACACATTTCCAACCTGCATCTAACCACACTACAACCCAAAAGTATGAACTGTAGCATAAATGAACAAATGGTTTCTTCATTCACAGAAAATGAAAGTCTGTGCCTTACCCATGAACTTAATTTCTACTGATAATAAGGAAAGAGAGAAAAGCATTATTTATTAAACAGAGCTGCGTACAAGATCATTTAAACTTACAAAAGTGAGGTAGACAGCACCCTCTATTTTTACAAATGAAAACTCAAGAGAGGGCGGCGCCTGTGGCTCAGTGGGTAGGGCGCCGGCCCCCTATACCAAGGGTGGTGGGTTCAAACCCAGCCCGGGCCAAAATGCAACAAAAAAAATAGCCTGGCCTTGTGGCAGGGGCCTGTAGTCCCAGCTACTCGGGAGGCTGAGGCAAGAAAATCACCTAAGACCAGGAGTTGGAGGTTGCTGTGAGCTGTGACGCCACAGCACTCTACCGAGGGCGACATAGTAAGACTCTGTCTCTTAAAAAAAAAAAAAAAAAACTCGAGAGATTAAAGGTGATTTGTCCAAGGTCATGAAGCGTCCACAACTTTACAATTAATGGCTATCAATGACAAATGGTAACTGTATTGCACCCCATGTGACAGGCACTGTTCCAAGTACTTTTACATGGTAATCTCATTCAATCTTCCCAACAATTCTATAATAAAGTAGACACTTTTTTATTTGGCTGAGGCAGAAACTGAATCACAAGATAAAAAGGCTTTCACAACCAGCAATTAATTACTCTAATTCCGAGTCCAGAATTCTGTATATCCAAACGAGATGAATGAAACAAACTGCGGGAAAAGTAAGGGCAAAACCACCATGGCAACTAACAACTGTACTGTACGGGCGAGAGTTCCTTGGGCATTCCGTAAGACCAAAATTGGCGCAGAGGTTCCCGAACGTGCGCCTACTGGCAGCGGAGTCGGGCACAGGTAAGCCTAGGAGAGAGGGCGCCCAGAAAGAACTAGCCTCTCGCCCGCTCTCAGCGGCCTAGTCTGGAGGTGGCCGAGCGGCGGCGGGACTGACAGGGGGCTGCACCAATCACCGGAGGGAGGAGAGGAGAAAGGACCAATGGCCACTCGAGAAAGCGTCCAGCGGAATTCATGCCCCAAAACTGTCAAGCCCGGGTAGAAGGGGCCCAGACCGGGGGGAGGGGGTTCCTGGTATCTCGAAGGAGGGGAGGACTGCAGGCAGGGATAACAGAGCCAGACAGCGCGAAGGGGCTGCTCAACTCAGTGCGTTCGATCACGTCCTGATCTACGCGTCGCAATCCCAAGCCCAGCCGCCAAGAAGCAGCCCAGGACTAAGAGGGCGGTCCCAGCCGTCCGCGTTGGCACCTGGGCATGCAGGCCCGTCCTCGGTACCCGCCCCAGGCCCACTCCGGCGGCCCATAGCCTCACCTTGAGCTGAGAGCTGTCGGACACTGTTCACAAACTGCTCCAGGGCCGACGCCATGTTTCCCACTAGATGCCAGAGCGGCACAAACAGCTCGCGCGGGAAAAGTCGGCCGCTGTGGGAGGAGGGGCCGCGGCTGTCCACCTGAGGGCCTCGCGAGCGGAGACGTCACTTCCGCCGGCTCAAGCACCGCGAGATCTCACCGAGTAAGGAACCCGTTCCTGTTTCCATGGAAACCGTTCCTCTTCTCTCAGTGGCTGGAACTTAGCTTCCTCCTTCCCCTCCAATCCCGGTTGTTATTTGGTGCACTTGTGAAATTCCTCCCCGCTTTAATGGGGATGGTGGCAAAGGAAGAAATGGTAATTAAGCACATATTTTCCGGTCTATATTTTGCTGGGTATGGCTGCAGGGTTTTCCATCTGGACAAATCCTTCAGTTAACACAGCTTTCTTGCCACGCCTTCCACGACATTTTTCCAGCGAGGTAGTGGAACAGACTCTGGGGCCAAGTACCCTGACTTTTTCTACCACTTAGTATCTGTGTGACTTTGAGCATGTTTCGTGGCTGTGCAGTTTTCCCCATCCGTAAAGGTCTCACAGTGCCCTCAACCACGTACACCTCTGGAACAGCACCTAACTCGTGGGACTATGTCTTCACTCACATAGCCACTTCTAACTGCTCTAGACGTGCATATTTATAGTCGATACCATGTCTTTTCCTCTTAACTGGCGTGCAGTTCCTTAACGTCAAGCATCTCTGTAAATATTCTCAGTTTTCTTTTAGGGCCCTCATAGGATTTGGTACACAGTAGGGACTGAGAAAATAAACATGCATTCTACAATTTCATCCAACATGTATTTATTGAGCACCAGCAACACATTGTGAAATACACTGGTGAGTAAAACAGTCTTGGGCCTTCTCACAGGTAGAGAACGCAAAGACCCTAGAAGTAATGGGCTAGTACTCTAAAGGAATGGAATATGGTTCTATAAAATCATGCCACAAGGAACCTGACCTAACCTGGGAACAACAGGAAAGGTTTTCGTGAGGAAATGGCACAAATTGAGCTCTGAAGAAAACAAGAAGTTAATAAACATAAGGGAAGAAGGAATTTTTCTAAGTCAGGGCACAGCATGGTGCTCAGACCCTGTGTTGGGAAGGAGCTGTGCTAGTTAAAATTGAACAGCTGAGAGATCGTTTGTTGGAGGGGAATGTGTGAAATGAAGCTGTAAAGTGGACGGGGACCACATCATGTTAACGATACTGGACGTTTTTCTGAGAAGACTGGGAGACAGTGGAGTGTTTTATGTAAGGACTCCATGTGATCAGATTTGGACTTTAAAAAGATTGGTCTGGTTTCACATGGATAACTTCAGAGAGCCAATTAAAAATCTGTTGCAGTAGCAAATTGAGAATCTATTGCAGTAGTTAATGTGAAATGTAAGCATAATAATCATACTCTGAAATTGTACCTTCAATAATTTTACCCCAAATAGTAATAATTGTACTCTTAAACATAAACATGAAAATCAGTTGGTGAATTTGAGATGTTTAGATGAATAATGTTAATATCTGTATTCTGAGATGGAAATGCTCCTGAATGTTCTATGGAAGGAATTGGATTTTGACTTACAGGATACACTACCATGAATATACTTAGAATTTATTGAAAGCCAAAATGTTTCAGGGAAGTAAAGGATTAGCCACAGCTTCTAAATAATACTTTAAAATTGGTTTCCTACTTAGATGTAATAGCTGTTCTCAAAGTGTAGCTCTCCTGACCAGCTAGAAATGGTAATTCCTGGACTCCATTGTAGACTTCCTATACCAAAACTGTAAGGGTGGTTCTGAGCAATGTGAGTTTGACAAGCCCTGTGGGTAATTCTGATGCACACTAGAATTTAAGAGTATCTGGATTGTGGCCTATAGATGAACCAGCATACAAATTCATTTCAAAACAGCTAAAAGTAATTCCACCTTTCTTGCTTTCTTTCAAGAATAAAGTAACTGAAAGAGAAGTGATTACAGGGATAACCTTGAATATATTCTAACTTGTATTTTTAAGCCAGTCTTTTGTAAAATCTGGCAATTACTTGAGACATACTTCATGATAAACTGAGACACAGCAGTGAATGGAGGAGATATATTAATCATTTGTTCTTTTATTCTTTGAACACATATTTACTTTGTATCAAATATGCTTCAAGCCCTGTGCCAGATGCTGGGGATGTATCTGTGAACAAGACAGAAAGTCTTGCTGACTTGAACTTCTAGCTGGAGGAGTAAAACATTAAGCAAGCAAATAAACAAAATAATTTCACATAGCATTATGTGATTGAAATACAACACCTCTGAGAACTGAAGAAGGAGAAGGAGCCAACCAGAGATTTAGGGCCAGAGAATTTGAGACAGAGGGAGGTGCATGGTGGGTAAAAGGTGCAAGGTGGGTGAGATCCAAGAAAGCTTGGTGTATGTCAGGAAAAGGAATAAAAAGCCAGTGTGACTAGAATATAGAAAATGAGGAGGATCCTGGCTTGGCTTGTCACAGTACAGAACTGCTTATCTATAGCAGTATTAACAATCTCTTAGATTTGTCCAGCTTTTTGAATGCAAACCATTTGAAGATCCAGAAAAGTTTGCAAATTCATCACTGAAATTTCTTCTGCAAGTGATGAGGTGAAAGAAAAGAGTAGTAAGGCCAGGCACGGTGGCCCTCACCTGTCATCCAGCAGTCTGGGAGGCCTAGGCAGGTGGATAGCTTGAGCTCAGGACTTCGAGATCAGCTTGAGCAAAAGCAATACCCCATCTCTACTAAAATAGAAAAATTGAGGCAAGAGGATGGCTTGAGCCCAAGAGTTGGAAGTTGCTATGAACTATGATGCCACAGCACTCTATGCAGGGTGACAGCTTGAGACTCTGTCTTGGAAAAAAAAAAAAAAAAGAATAGTGGGTAATACGGGGTGGGGGGAGGGCAGGAGTAGTGTCAGGCACTACTGTGATTGTGTTCAACACATTCCGTTTCCATCTGGAGACCTATGGCTTCCGGGGAACCTGACTTCAAGGTCTGAAGATGTCATAATGTATGTGAAACCATGCCCACTTTCTACCACCATCCCCCTCAGGCCACAGTGAGCATGTGACTTATGCTGATCCATTCAGAGGAGAGCTCAGCACTTCTGTGAACAATAATATTCTCTCTCTTCCCTTCTGGGTTGATGAAGGAAGCATGGAACCTGAGAGGCTTCTGCTAACCACCTTGGGGCCATTAGGGAAGCATGATTTGGGATGAAGCTAATATCTCAAATTACAGAAAGGAGGGAGAGAAAGAAACCAGGCCGGCAACAACACTGAGTCACTGGATCCGGTCTTACCTGAAGCAATCCTACCTTTGGACCTTTTGGCCAAAAAATATGAGACAACTATTCCCTTTATTGTTTAAGCTTGTGTCCTTTATGTCCACATTGTGTTTCTCATGTATAGCTGAAAGGTCCTGATAGCATAAAGCAGTTTAAAGGCATTATCCCCATAATGGTCCTTACAGAAAGGTGCTATTGTAATGAGAATCATTCCGGCAGTTCATAGATATTCCATATCTTTCTCTTTCACTCTTTTTTGATATGACAATGTGACTTCAATTGGCCACAGAAACACAAGTAGAAGTGGCATGTTTCACTTTTGGGTGACAGTGTAAGTGTCAGGGTACAGTATCTGCCCTCTCAGGATGACCACGGAAGCAGATGTTGAGATGGAATCTGTTCGTCAGCTCAGGTCCCTGACTCAGACAAGCTAAGCCCCTGCTCCCAGTCCACACTGGGAATGTAGATATATAATAAATCACCCAAAATTTAGAGGCTTAACATTTATCATTTCGTAAACATTTATTATCTCACAGTTTCTATGAATCAGGAATTCTGTTCTGGCTTAGCCCCTGCCTCAAAGTCTCACCCAAGGTTGCAGTCAAGGTGTTGTCTGGGGTTGTGGTCTCATCAAAAGGCTTGATGGGGAGATGGTCTATTTCCAAGCTGTTGGCCAGAGACCTCCCTCAGTTCCTTGCCACATAGGTCTGTCCATAAGACAGTCAGAACATGGCAGATGGATTCTAGAAAGAGAGTGTGGAAGAGATAAAGAGGAGGAGGAGAGAAGGGGGAGAGAATAGAAAGGGAAGGGGAAGAGAGCGAATACTGAAGTCACAGTATTTTTAAACCAATTTTAGGATTGACATCTCATCCCTTTTGCCATAGTCTGTCCACTAAAAGTGAGTCAAAATGCAGATGAATCTCAAGGTTGGGGATTTTTTCAAAAGCAGGACCACCCAGGAGGCAGGGTTCATCAGAGCCTTTTTAGAGGATATCTGCCAGAAGGAGTGAGTAGTGAAAGTTTGTTAAACCCTGAGATTTGGGCGGGGGGGGGGGGGAGGTTCTGTAACCCTAGCCTATTCTTATCTGATACAATATCTATTTCCCATTGTTCCAAAGAGGAAACTGATGCTCAGAAAGATAAAGGGACTTAGCCAAAGATATATAGCTAGTTACTTGTAGAACAAGGATTTGAGCTTCTATCCACTTGACTCCAATATTATTCACTATATAATATACCCTGGGTGACTGGAAAATGTGGGCCCAGTAGGAGCCCTCCATAGCAGTTCAGCCTATGTGTGGGGGAGAGTGTGAGGAAAATAACCCAAAGACGCACCTTATCATCTTGCAATCACTTTCTGACGTACAGTGGTTTACTTTGCTAGCTTTTAAGCACCCCATATTCTTAGACTCACCATCTTTCTTCGATCCACTTAGCAAGTTCAAGTTTCCATCCACAGCCACATGCAGAATTTGTTTCTTGGGGGGATGGGCACACTGTAGTGGCAATGTGTCTGAGACCCTCCGTCAGCCCTCTCCTATTTCTGCTGACTACCTGAAATCCAGAGAGAATAAGACTTACCCAAGGTCACATGATAACCAGGGACAGAGATAGGACATCACCCACACTGCAAGACTGTGACTTAACCCAAGGTCACACAGTAACTAGAGCAGAGATAGGACATCACCCACACTGAGAGACTATGACTTACCGAAGGTCCCATGGTATCTAGGGGCAGAGATAGAACTGCCACCCACACTACTACAATCACTGTCCAAGCATTTTTTCATAATAGCACATGGCAGCCTCATAGTCATCCTGTAAGGTATCAATGTCCTTCATTTGTCAACAAAAGACGCTCATCCAAACAAGCAGGACATTGTCCAGAGCTAGAAGGCCCGTCAAGGGCTTGTTTTTTGGAGACTCTGCTATCCTTTCCCACTACTTCTGCCCTTAAAATGGGTAAAAGCCTTTGAAGCCTCTGACTACTCACACTCATACACTACTTCCATTCTAGGCTCCATCTTGACCACTCAGAAGCAAAGATTATACTTTCCTGGACACTTAAATGGTTGAAAACACAGTTTAAACTGTTTTAATTCCAAAAGGGAATTTAGGGTGAGGTACTCATGCTTATAATCCTCATACTTCGGATGGCTGAGGCTGGTAAATTGCTTAAGCTCAGGAGTTTGAGACCAGCCTGAGCAAAAGCAAGACCCTGTCCCTACTAAAAATAGAAAACTTAGCTAGGCATGGTGGCACATGCCCGTAGTCCCAGCTCCTCTGGAAATTGAGGCAGGAGGATCACTTGGACCCAGGAATTTGAGGTTGCTATAAACTATGATGTCACAGCACTCTAGCCTTAACAGAGTGAGACTCTGTCAAAAAAAAGAATTTATCAGGTGCAACCCACGTCACCGGAACAATATCTTTTCCCATTCGGAAGGCTATCTTTGCTTTACTTGTTGTGTCCTTCTTCCTTAGCTGTGCAGAAGCTTTTCAGCTTAATTAAGTCCCATTTGATTATTTTTGTTTTTGTTGCAATTGCAGCTAAAATCTCCCTCCTAAAATCTTTCTCCAGTCTGACATCATTTTTCCCAGACTTTCTTCTAAGATTTTTATCATTTCATGTCTTAGATTTAAATCTTTTATTCATCTCGAGTCAATTTTTGCATGTGGTGAAAGGTGTGGGTCCAGAATAGGAAGAGATATTTTCTTGCTATGAATCTGACAAAGGATTGATAAATAGAATCTACAGAACTCAAATTAATCAATAAAAAAGAGCAAATGTTAGGCCCAGGCTATAATGGAAAAATACCAGTAAACTTCTGATGAATTCCTGGACTACAAGCCCTCAACAAAATGGAGTAACTCTAGTTCACTCCCAAGATAGTGGGGAAAGTACTCACTAACTTCTTGCTTGACTAACTCCCTGGGAAATGAACCGACTGTCCCTGGACTGACCTTTAAATAATACCAGGTGGAAAGAATACTGAGACAAAGATGTATGAATGAATACTATGACAAAGATATGTAGGGGGAAATATTAAAACAAAAATGTATGAGGTATCACTGACTAAATGCAAAATTCTGCTTTTATACAATGCTTACTTGCCACCCCATCCAAATGCACCTGGATAGCCTGTGTGCCAACCAGGATGCAAACCAAACCTTAAAAACTTAACCCCTTAAGCCCTCGGGGCTGCTCTCAGAAATCCCATGTTGTGACACTGAGGCAGTCACTGGCTGGCTCTTCAGTAAAATGACTGTGTTATAAATTTGGCTCGTTTGGCAGGGTGGTCTTTGTGGAACTTCTGGGCACAATACAAATAATCACATCTACCACTGGGCAATAGATGTGAACAGAACCTTCTCTGATGAAGACAGATGAATGGCTGTCTTCAAACATTTGAAAAAATGCTCATTGTCCCTGATCATCAGAGAAATGCAAATCAAAACCACCCTGAGAACTCCAGTGAGAAGGGCCCACATTACAAGGTCTCAAAGCTGCAGATGCTGGCATGGATGTGGAGAGAAGGGAACACTTTTATACTACTGGTAGGACTGCAAAGTAATACAACCTTTTTGGAAGGAAATACAGAGAATCCTCAAAGAACTCAAATTAGACCTCCCATACGATCCTGCAGTCCCATTACTGGGCATCTACCCAGAAGAAAAAAAAAATTATTTTATCTCAAGGACATTTGCATTAGACTATTTATTTATGGTGTACGTATGCCATGGAATACTATTCAGCCACTAAAAAAGATGGAGACTTTACATAACCTAGATGGAGTTGAAACACATTGTTCTTAGTAAGGTATCACAAGAATGGAGAAGCAGGAATCCAGTGTACTCAATACTAATATGAAGCCAGCATAGAATCTAATACACACTCACATAAGAGAAAAACAAATCAATTCAAGGTGGGGGCAGGGGAACAAGAGAGCAAGGAGAGGGGAGGGGAGAGGGGGGGTGGGCTCCCACTTAATGCGCACAATGTTAGGGACTCTACCTAACAAAGGCAAACATTGTAACCTAATTCTTTGTACCCTCAAATTAACCTGAAACAATAAAAAAAAAAAAAAGATGAACAGACTATGGAATCAGGAAAAGTTAAGGTTTGTTAATGTAACAATCTGAATATTGCTTCCATTGCATTTACATATTTTCCTCTTTCCATTTCCTAGCTAAAACTTTTGTTTTTAAATTGAGGTATGATTGACATGCAAAAAATATACACATTTGAAGCTTGATAGAAATTTGATAGATTTATAATAAAATATGATACATTTTGACTTACATACATGCTATGGAAACATTTCCTTAATCACAACAGTGATATATCTATCAGTCTAAAAGTTTCCTTGTGCCCTTTTATAGATCCCTCTCCCCCTCACTCCCCCAACGCCCTGTCAACTACTGTTCTGCTTTCTGTCACTATAAATTAGTTTGTATTCTCTACAAATTTATATAAATGGGATCATCCTACATACATTCTTTTTTGTCTGGTTAGTTTCATTAACCATTATTAGTTTAAGGCTCAAGCATGTTTAGTGTCTGTCATTAACTTGTTCCTATTATATGATGCATCACATTTTGCTTATCTAGTCAAATACTGATGGATATTTGGGTTTTTACCACTTTTTGGCTATTACAAATGAAGCTCTTAAGAACATTTGTGTATACGTCTTTATATAAACATTTTCTTATATAAACATAGTTTCTTTTCTTGTGGGTACATAGCCAGGAGTGGAATAGCCAGATCATACAGCAAGTATATGTTTCACTTTTTAAGTAACTGCCCATATTTTCTAAAGTGTTTGTCCAATTAATGTTTCATACCCACCAGGTAAGTGTGAGAGTTCTAGTTCTCCCACATCTTTGCCAACATTTGCTGTAGTCTCTTTAACTTTAGTCCTCCTATTACAGTTGGTATCAGGTGCTTTTGCACTATGGTTCTAATTTGCATTCCTTTGATGACTAATGATGCTGAGCATCTGTCCATGTGTATATCTTCTTTGTCTATTTAAATAACTGCAGCTATTTTAACATTACCTCACAAATTTCAATGTGCTGTATTTCCATTTTCATTCTAGTCAAAATACTAATTTTTCTTTTGATTTCTTTGTCAATCTATCAGTTGTTTAAATGTGTGTTTTTAGTTTATAAATATTCGAAAATTTTCAAAGACCTTTCTGTTACTGATTTCTAATTTATTTCCACTGTGATTAGAGAATATACTTTGCATGCTCTGAATTCAAATGTGTTGAGGCTTGTTTTAAGAGCCAGGATGCAGCCTATCTCTTAAAAAGTTCCACGTGCACCTCAGTACCTGTAGCTCAGAGGCTAGGGCACCAGCCACATACACCAGAGCTGGTGGGTTCAAATTCAGCCTAGGCCTGCTAAACAACAATGACAACAACCACCAAAAATAGCCAGGCATTGTGGCAGGGTGCCTGTAGTCCCAGCTACTTGGGAGGCTGAAGCAAGAGACTTGCTTAAGCCCAAGAGTTTGAGGTTACTGTGAGCTGAAGCCATGGCACTCTACCAAGGGTGACATAATAAGACTCTGTCTCAAAAAAAAAGTTCCATGTGCACAGGAAAAGAATGTCTGCTCTGTTGTTGAGTGTGGACATTATATAAATGTCAATTAGGTCAAGTTGGTTGACAGTGTTCTTCAAGGCTCCTATATTATGTCTACTTGTTCTATTATTAAGACAAGGGTGCTGAAATTATTGATAATAATTATGCATTTGTCTATTCCCTTTTGCAGTTTTATAATATTATGTAAGGTTGTTTCCTTTTATTCCACCTTTATAGTCACTTTTAATATGTTAATATATTTATATGAATATTATTTATATTAACATAATTGTACATAAAATAATATATATGTAATATATGTTACTATAAATTTATATATGTAATATATAATAGCCAATTATGTTAATATAAATAATATATATGTAATATATAATATATTAATATAAATCACTAGTCACTTTTAATATGTTAATATATTCATTTATATGAATATTATTTATATTAACATATTAAAGTGACTATAAATGAATATATTGTATAATAATATAAATATGTTAATAAAATTTACATTAAATAATATAATATAAATATGTGAACACATTACATATGTTTTGTTAAATTTATTCCTAATTTACTTTAGCATTTTATGCCATTATGAATAAAATTATTTTATTAATTTAATTTTTGGACTATTCATTGCTAGTGTATATAAATACAATAGATTTTGGTGCAATAGTTCTTATGTCCTGCAACCTTGTTGAAAATTAATTTTATTAATCTATATTCATTAATATAAAATTCACTGTGTTAATTTCATGATACAACCATCACCACTATCTAATTCCAGAGTATTTGTATCACCCCACAAAGAAACCCTGGATCTGTTAGCAGTTATTCTCAATTTCACCCTCCCTATAACTCTGAACAACAACTTCCTGTCTCTATAGATTTGTTTATATTCTGGAAATTTTGTATAAATGAAATCCTATAATTTGTGGCCTTTTTAACTGGCTTCTTTCACTTAGTAAAACACCTTCAAGTTTCATCCATATTGTCGCATGTGTCAGAATGTCCTTCTTTTCCAGGGTGAATAATATTTTACTGTATGTATGCACTATATTTCATTTATCCACTCCTCCGCCAGTGGAGACTTGCATCTGGCTGCTCTAATGCTACTATGAACATGATTGCACAAATTATCTGTTTGGGTCAGTTCTAGGTTTATGGCCAGAAGTGGAATTGTGGATTACATGTTAATTTTATTTTGAATTTTTGAGTTGCCACTATACCGTTTCCATAGCAACTACACCCTTTTACATTCTGACCAGTAGTATACATGGGTTTCAATCATTTTCATCAGCATTTTATTTTATTTTATTTTATCAGCAGTTATTTTATGTTCGATCATTTGCTTGGTGTTTCATTTTGTCTTTTTGTAAAATATCAGTCTTAACTAGTGTTGTAAAATAGATTTGGATTTCTCTAATGATCGGTGATACCAAGCTCCTTTTCACGTGAGTTCATTGGCCATTTCTATATATTCACAAAAATGTCTATTAAAATCATTTTCCCGTTTTAACAATTGTAATACTCAAGTCGCGTTTAACATTTGAAATTACAAGAGATACAAAGGTACAATATAAAGACAACAAATGTTATTGGCATATACTGAATATTACAATTTTGATGCAGTTTTTTTTCTTTCTTAAAATGTATATGTATTTTTGGCACTCTCTGTATAGTGGCCTGTGCTTTTGGTGTTAGGTCTAAGAAATTGTTCCCTACTCCAAAGTCACAAAGATTTACCCCTATGTTTTCTTTTCTAAAAGTTGTTTAGTTTTAGCTCTTACATTTAAATATTTATCTATTTTAACAGTTGCACCTATGTACTATTTATACTCCAAGATAGACATCTAATTTCATTCTTTTGCATGTGGATATTCAGCTGTCCCAGCACTGTTTGTTTAAAGACTATTCTTTCCTTATGGCGAACTTGTCAAATTACTTGCTCATAAATACAAAGGTTTATTTTTGAACTCTCAATTCTATTCCATAAATCTGTATATCTGTCCTTATGCCAGTACCACACTGCCTTGATTGCTATAGCTGGGTGGTAAGTTTTTAAATCAGAACGTCTGAGTCCTTCAAATTTGTTCTTTTCAGATTGTTTTGTCTGGATTTCTTAAATATAAATATGAATTTCAGAATAAGCTTCTCAATTTCTTCTATAAGGAACCCAACTGATTGGGATTTCTACAAGGAATCCTATCCTGATTGGTATGTTGAGTCCATAGACCAATTTGGGGGAGTAATGTTTTAAAATATTAAGTCTTCCTATCTGTGAACATGGGATGTCTTTCCATTGATTTAGATCTTCCTTAATTTCTTTCAGTGACGTCTTAGGGTTGTCACTGTGCACAGATTGCATATGTTTTGTTAAACTTATTCCTCATTTACTTTATTATTTTCTGTTATTATAAATGAAATTATTTTGTTAATTGCATTTTTAGACTATTCATTGCTAATGTGTAGAAATATAATAGATTTTCATACAATAGTTCTTATATCCTGCAACCCTGCTTTACATGTTTATTAATTCTAATTTTTTAGTGGATTTTCTATATAAAAAATCACTTTATCTGCGAATAGAAATAGTTTTACTTCTTTTCTCTCTGGGATACATTTTTTCTTGCCTAATTACCCAACTAGAATTTCCAGTACACTCCAGTTGAACATGAGTGATGAAAAATAAGCATTCTTGTGTTGTTCTTGATCTTAGCAGTAAAGCATTTAATCTTTCACTATTAATTATTATCTTAGTTGTGGCTTTTGCATAGATGCCCTTTACCAAGTTGAAGATGTTTTTGGCTTTATTCCTTTTTGATATTTTATCACTGAAGACTGTTAGATTTTGCCAAATGCTTGCTGTATTTTTTTTCTTTTTTGACATGGGGGTCTCACTATGTTACCCAGGCTGGTCTTGAACCCCTGGACTTGAGATATCCTCCCAGCTCAGCCTCCTAAGTAGCTGGGATTATAGGTGCACAGCCCCATGCCTTGTTGCTTGCAGTATTACATTGACTGATTTTTGAATGTTAAACCAAACTTGCATTCCTGCAATAAACCCCACTTGGTTGTGACGTATAATTCTTTTCATATATTGCTAGATTTGATTTGCTAGTACTTGTAGCAATTTTTCGGTCTATATTTTTCCATCTATATTTTTAAGAGATAATGGTCTTTTTGTTGTTGTTGTGATATCTTTTGTCCAGTTTGGTGTCAGAGTAAATTGGCTTCATAGGATGAGATGAGAAATATTAGCTTCTTTTTGAATGTTTTTGGGAGAGCTTGTGAAGGACCGCTATTATTTCTTCTTTGAATATTTGGTAGAATTTATGGTGAAGCTCTCTTTTTTGAACATTTCCTTTAGAGAAGTTTTAAAATTATTGATTCAATTTTTTTTTCATCTAAGTTGTATGATTTTTGGCATACAATTGCTCATAATATTCTCTTCTGGTCTTTTTTTGTTTCCATAAGGTAGGTAGTGTTGCTTCCTCTTACATTTATAATTCCTAATTTTAGTAATTTGAGAATGCTCCTTGTTTTTCAGTTTTTGTTTTTGACATGGAGTCTTGCTGTGTTGCTCAGGCTGAAGTGCAGTAGCATGATCACAGCTCACTGCAGCCACCTATTTCTGGGCTCAAGCAATCCACCTGCTTCATCCTTCTGAGTAACTGGGACTACAAGTGCACACCACATTCCCAGCTAATTTATTTTTATTTTTACTTTTAGAGATGGGGTTTCATGATCTAGCCCAAGCTACTCTTGACTTCTTGGCCTTAAGCTACCCTCCCACCTCAGCCTCCTCAGTAGCTGGGATTATAGGTCTGAACCACTGTACCTGGCTCTTTGTTTCTTGCTAAGTCCAGCTAAATGTTTTTAATTTATCTATTTTTATGACCTCTTTAAAGAGCCAACTTTTGCTTTCATTGATTTTCTAGTTTCTATTTCATGTATTTTTGCTCTACTCTTTGTTATTCTTCTCTTCTGTTTGTCTTGGCTTTGGTTTGCTGTTATGTCTAGATTCTGAATGTGTAAAGTCACATTATTGTTTTGAGGTCTTTATTTAATACGGGTACTTACAGCTATATACATGGCTTTGGTTGGAATTTTGGGATGGTGAACTTTCATTTACATTCCTTTCAGTTATTTTCTAATTGACCCATTATTATTTAGGAATGTCTTGTTGAAATTCCTCATATATATGAATTTCTCATATTTCCTTCTGTTTTTGCTTTTTAACTTAACCACTGTGGTTGAAGTACATACTTTGTATGACTTCAGTCCTTTTAAATTGATTGTAGAGATGGGGTCTCACTAAGTTGTCCGGGCTGGTTTCCAGCTCCTGGCCTCAAGCAGTCCCCTGTGTTTGCCTCCCCAAGGGTGAGCCACCATGACTGGCCTGATGTATTTCAGATTTTCTCTTTATCTCTGGTTTTGAACAATTTGACTATGATGTGTCTTGGTGTAATTTTCCCAACCAAAACAATTTAAATTTTAAAAATAACAAAATAAATATTTAGGTATAAGTCAACAAAATGTGCAGGATCTGTATACCAAAAACTACAAAATCCCTGATCAAGAACTCAAAAAATGGCTCATACCCGTGATCCTTGTGAGCCCACAGCCCAGGGTTCCCAGCTGCGCCACACTGCTTCCCTGCTGGCCCCTGACTGTCCCTCTGGCCTCAGTCTGGACCACTTTGCCTTTCCTTTCCCACACTTTCAGAAAGATCCAAAAGGACCAGTTCCATGAGGATGGTGGTGTAGATGGGGACTTTGTTCACCACTTGGTATCCACCGCCAAGCACACAGGGGACGCTGAAATTTGCAGAGTAAATAGATAAATGAAAATTGTGCTCTCCTTGGCCTCCCTCCACCCTGACCCTGCCTCCCCACGACTAGGCTTTCCAGCCTGCTCCCCTGCTGACCTCACAGCCGGTCCTCTCCTGCTCTTTCACATCACACCTCTGCCTCTGCTCCAGCACCGACCCCAGCAAGCGCTGCCACCCCGGACACTCCCTCCACCTCGCCACCATCTCATCACTGTGCTCTTTGTTCTTCACCAAAAAAGCAATTATTCAGGGGTACATAATATTTATTTATATGTTTACTTGAAAATCACCAGTCTTAATAAAACTGTTGATGTCCTCATGGCATTTGCCCCATCAATCTCTCCCCAGCTGCCCACTGTAAGACAGAGGCTTTCAGAGGGCACATCCCCTGGTCTCGGTTCCTCCATCCTATTGTCTGTCTCCCATTAAGTTCCAGGATGGCTGGACCCTTGTCTGTTTTGTTCTCAGCTCCAGTAAGAGCTTAAGAAATGCCTAATGACACAGGCCTGATGCAGAGGGAACCCACGCATAGGGTCCAGGCAGAAGCTGCGAGTGGAAAACGAAGAACGCCCGGCTCAGTCCTTGAAGCCACGCCCCCAGGACCCCGCCTCCTCAGGGCGCGTGTCCCTTTAAGGGCTGCCGGGCCGAGCTTCCGGGTGGGGCGCGCGCGGCGGCCTCGGTCTGGGGCCCGAGTCTGCGCGCCCGCGCTGCCCGCGCCCCCCGCGCCCCAGCCTGCGGACGCTTCTCTTCCGAGGTGGTCATGTCTCCCTGCCAGCCTGGGCGGGGCGGCACGGCCCAGGCCCCCGCGCTCACGCTGGGCGACCGTGAGGGGCCATGATCCGGCTGGGCGGCTGGTGCGCGCGGCGGCCCGGCGGCGTGGCGGTTCCCCCCGGGCGGCGCTGCGCTTGTCCAGGGCCGCCGGTTCGGACGGGGCGGGCGGGCTGCCGCTCCCTGCGGGTGCTGGTGGACATGGACGGCGTGCTGGCCGACTTCGAGGGCGGTTTCCTCAGGAAGTTCCGCGCGCGCTTCCCCGACCAGCCCTTCATCGCGCTGGAGGACCGGCGCGGCTTCTGGGTGTCGGAGCAGTACGGCCGCCTGCGGCCCGGGCTGAGCGTGAGCATCCCCCGCCCCGGCCCCGCGCCCACGGCGGGCGGGGAAACGAGGCCGCCGTCCCAGCCCCGAGCCTGGGCAGCCTCTGCGCGGGCTCCGGAGCCTGGGCGCCCAGGTGACCTTGGGCGGGTCACCGCGCTACTTAGGGGTGACAGACAGGGTCCTGGGGAGCACCCGGGGCAACAGCGCCCAGGGAGGGCGCTGTCACCGAGGGCTTCTGAAAATGCATGGAGTAGTACAAAGCCTAATATGCCTAACTCTCTGTCTTCAGCAGAGTTTTAAATTTTTGGCATATTTGGCCTCGAGTCATTTGTTAAATTTTTATGTTTATTTATTATTTTGGAGACAGAGCCTCAAGCTGTGGCCCTCGGGTAGAGTGCCGTAGCATCACAGCTCACAGCTACCTCCAACTCCTGGGCTCAAGCGACTCTCTTGCCTCCGCCTCCCAAGTAGCTGGGACTACAGGCACCTGCCGCAATGCCGGGCTATTTTTTGGTTGCAGCCGTCATTGTTGTTTGGCGGGCCGGGGCTGGATTCGAACCCGCCAGCTCAGGTCTATGTGGCTGGTGCCTCAGCCGCCTGAGCTACAGGCGCCAAACCATTTGTTAAATTTTTTAAAATGCAAAATAAACGTTGCAAGTTAAATCCTCTTTCACCCTTATCGCAGTCACATTCCCATTTCTTCCTCCTTATACTATTCTTTTTTGTACCTTTCCATGAAAGCATAGCTTTTAGTGGTTATTTGAGGGCCAGAGCTGTTGAGTGACTTTCTGAGCACCTAACAGTGAGTTAGTGCTTTGTCCACCTCTGGGTTTGTCCCCTTGCAGTGTTGGCCCTGCTGAACATATGAACTCATCCCTACCTGGACTCCTGAGTGCTCCATCCTCTTGAGTCCCTGATGAATAGAGGGCAATATCCAGAGAGGGACATTCCAACAGCTGGGTTTGTAAATTTAAACTATTTTGTGAAATGAGAAGGGCATTTTTGCCAAGTGCAGGCTGGCTCGTTTTTTTCTGACATTCCTTGATTGATCACTGCCAGAGGATTTGATGGGGGTGAGGAGAAGGATATTAGAGCCTGTTTTGTAACCACTAGTTCTCTGGATCCACTGTTCTGTGAAGAACATGATAATAAGGGGCTCAAACCCAAATCTGCCTGCCTTCTACGCTCATTTAGCGTTTCCCACCCCCCAAAGTCCTCTTCTCTGTCCTGTTGTCTCTAATGAATGACCTTTCTTCTTACTGCAAAAGTGCACCTCACCAATAATGTGGTTTGTCAAGGGACAGGTGTTAAAGAAGGAAACCAAGTGCCATTTGTTTTCATCAACACAAGGCACTTTCAGAAGGTGACTTTCACAGAGCTCAGTATGCCCAGAGCTGATACCCAATGAAGAACTTTCAGCTGGAGAAAATCCTCTAGGAATTTCTTCAGTATCTGGCAGCAATAGGCTGCACAGTGTGTGTTCGTGTACAGACAGTGCACAGTACTGGAAGTCTGGCACCTTACCTCCTCCTCAGAGTGCATTAGTGTGAGAAAACTAAGCCCACCCCTGGTGCTGAAAAGTATGCTGGCTTTTCCAGCCCTTTGTACAGATGTGCAGACTCTGTGTACACAGAGTTACCAGTTTCCAAGTACAAAGCAGAGGAACAGAGCTCCTGGGAAGTAAGGGGGGTGCTCTGGGAGTGACCTGCTGGGGTCCTCTACTCAGCTTCCCTCCCCAAGGTTCAGCTCCCTATAGGACATCCCTGGGGCTCCCCTTGGCTGAGTTGGCCCAATATCTGTGGTTACAACAAAACAACCTAGCTGATACATGTGGGCAATTCTGTCACAAAATTCTGCTCTATGTTCCCTTTGATCTTTACAGTATTTGGGAGGTAAGCAGGGCAGAGATGGAAAGCAAAGTTCATCTTAACCAACTTAAATTGTTAAACTCTTAGTACAGACAAGCTGAGCTCAGAGAGGGCAAGTGTCTTGACCAGGATTCCATAGCAAGTTAAATGTCAGGAAAGGGATGGGTACAGAGAAGCTGACATTACCTACAAGGGGCTCAATGCTGTGTGTCTCTTTTATGTCCTCACAACAGCTATCAGAGGAATGGGTGACTCCTGCCTCCATTTTATAGATAGGAGAAATATTGATACAGGATGGTCAACCCAGGGCCAGCAAGGGCCAGGGCTTTTTGGCTCCACCCCTCCATACTGCCTCCATATATGAGTCAGAAGCTCTGCGTTCAAGTTCTGACAGTGTCACGTTGAAGTGGCCTTGAAAAAAATCTTCCTTCTCTGTGAATTGGGTTGTGAAGATCAAACATATATTAGTAACAAGCACGCATTTGTTCAGCCCCTCATAGTTCACAAGAGCACCGCTGGTATGAGCACAGCGTAACTTCTGGCCACACCTGTGATGGGATGTTGTTCTGGAAGGTGCAGTTTCTACCTGGCAGAGGTACTTGCCACACATGGGGGATTCAGGTTCCTCTTTCTCAGAGGCCGAGTTGTTTCCCTTCCTGTGTCACTTTCCCCTTGCCTGGCAGTGACAGAAAGTGGGAAGGAGATAGCCTAGGAGTTGGGCATTGGGGTTCTCCCACCTTGGCCACTATTCTTCTGTGTGACATTGTTTCCCCATTTTGAGCCTCAGTTTTCTCATATGTAAAATGAGGGTCTGGAATCAAGCGGGAGCCTGCTGATGAGTGGCCTCAGGTCTCCAAGAGCTAGCAGGTGCAGGCCCTGCCATCTGTCTCTACTGGGTCCTGACAGATGTCAGATCCTTTCTGGAAAGGGGTGCAAAGCACACCCAAACTCCCAGGAAATTTGTCCCTGGGCGTGTGCTTTGAAGGGTGAGGGTAATGTGGACCCCCCTCCTTCACAGCCTTGATTTCCTCCCGAGGTAGTAACAGAGAGGTACTGAGGAACTTGGAAGTAACTTGCTTTTCTCAACTTCTCAGGAGAAGGCTATCAGCATTTGGGAGTCACAGAATTTCTTTTTTGAACTTGAGCCTCTGCCAGGGGCTGTAGAAGCTGTGAAGCAGATGGCCAACCTACAAAAGTAAGTCTGCCTTCCCAGCCCCACTGGGTGGGACCCCAACCCTCGCCTTCTCCCTGCAGTCTTCCCTTTTCTTGCCTTCTGCTGCTCCTCCTGCCTTCTCCCTCTCCTCGCCTCAGCCCTGTACAGGGTTATGTGAAATGAACTTGGTTTACACAGACTTGAGAAAATAGTGAGTTTAATTTGATCTGGTTCTCTGGGTGTTCAAAGCTCATTTAGTGAGCAAGTGCTGAGAGCTGACGGTGTTAGGTGCTGCTGGCGCCAGTGATTCAGAAACAGGGGAAGCATGGCCTTTGTCCCCATCAGGCTTGCAGTCCAGGGAGAATAGACATTTAGCAAAGAATCACAAAGTGAAGCTGATTCCAAACTGTGGTAAGAGCCGAAGGCAAAGAGGCTTAGTGCAAAGCCTTAAGGAAGGAAGAGGGGTATCGTTTGAGATACTTCTGTTTTATCCTGGTAAAATGAGTGGTTCAGTGGGCTGAGGGCACCTCTGTAAGACTTGGATAACTTTTATTAGCGACAATTTTGTTTGAATTCAGCAACCTGAATGACAAACATAAGGTAAGTTTTGGCCTTTGTTGTGCCATATAAATGTCTCCAAAAATTGTCAACTTTCAAAATTCTAATATATAAATAGACATAAGAGAAATGAAATGGTTAGAGTTTGACTTGAAGTCCCTTGTTTGGTCAGTAATTCGTCTTTGAACTTGAGTACAGGTCCTGCAATATAGTGTGTTTTATTCTGGTTTACGACATGAGCTTGGCTTATTGTGGGTGAGAGCCTGGAGAGGCTAGCCACGTGCATACAGCATCAGTACTTGATGTCTCAGAACTACCCTCACAGCCTGGGGGCCTATTCTAACTGCAGGCACACTGCTAAGTTCTGGTCACCAGTGAGGGCCGGGCTCATGTACAGCCTTCTCCGGAATCTGACTCCCTGACACTGGGCAAATATTAAACTTTCTGGGACTGAGTTTCTTGATCGGATGCTGAGCCTGTCCTCAGAGCAGTGCCTGGGATACAGGAGCTGCTCAGTGAGGGCTGGCTATGCCACTGCCCTGAGAGTTCTGAGGGACAAGGAATGCATTCTTGGGACAAGACTCGTGGGAAGTGCTGAGGCCTCTTCACTGCAGCGCCTCTCAGAGCTCGGGGTTACTCACAGACAGTGAGACCCCTCACTGGAGCAGTGGAGAATGCAGCTTTTTTCAGAAGTGTCACAGGCTCGAAGATTTTCTTCACAAATTCCCTCTTAACACTTTGGAGGAATTCCAGTTTTGGAAATGAAAGCCTAGATCACCCCTAATGGTCCTTTACCTCCATTTTGGCTCTGAACTTGGTAGAAGATTCCTATGGTCAGTCAGTATGTGAAGTCTGGACCAAGCTAGGGGCTGAGTCAGTGACTAAGTGGATACCATGTGTCTGGTGTGAAGAAGGGACTCTAAATAAGAGTTATGCTTTCAGGTATGGGGGAGGATTGGGACACATGACCTCCATGGTGTGTATGGCCACAGCTTGGATGATGGCCCTGAACAGGAATACACGCGAGAGCCCTGGAACCTAGAGCCAACCACTGGGGAGGAGCAGATGTGAGGAGGCCCGGCTGGTGGCCAGTGAAGCACAGGCCATAAGCCAGCACAGGGCAATGTGGCCAGAGAGCCAGTGTGGCCAGTGGGTCTGAGTGCCTAGGAAGGGATGAGGAGGGTGAGGAGAGCATGACACAGGGACATGAGGCCCTTGGTGCCAACCGATGACTTCTGGGGAGTGAAGGGGACAGAGCCTGGGCTAGAGTGGGTGAAGGGGGCACAGGAAGTGAGAAAATTAGGTTAGCCGGTGGTGGCAGCTTGTTGGGTGGGTTGTGCTGCAGGGGGTGGTGTCGAGGTATTGAATGTACATATATAAGATGTGAGGTACCAGCACACGTATGGATGAGGAGTGGCAGAAAGGGCAGAGAGAAGGAGTATTGCAGGGTGGAGCACTTGTGGAGGTACAGGGGCGCAGGTAGAGGACCTGGGGAAGGAGAAGACTGTGTGCCTAGAAACATGTGGCCTCCAGACCCAGGAGGAGCACAGGGATTCTGTCTGCAGGAAGGCGGAGGTGGCATCTACACTGGGGGCCTTGCTGGGAATGCCCATGAGGGCATAGGAGGAGGTGCGAGGTAGGCCCTCGTTCTGTATCAGGATTAAAGGGGAAATAGGTCCATCTGATGATGGGCATTTGCTTTTCTCCAGCAGCATTCAGTTGCTTGGGTGCAGGTGGGAGAAGTTGGCTAGCTGGGCTCCTTCAGGGCCCTGGCAGGCAGACCTTAGAAATGCAGCCAAATGATGGTGGTGATGGGCCACAGAACCCAGCTGGGTGAAGGGGGCTGTGAAGCTGGGGCAAGAAGTGACACAAGTATGGAGGCCTCTGTCTTGATAGGCAGGAGAATTGACAATTGAGGGGCTGGGACTCTTGGGTATGGGGGTGGCAGGTGTCGGGACACCATGGGGCCCTTTAGTTCAGCTCCCGCATTAGTTCAGCACAGAGTTGTGCTGTAGACTGTGAGGGCTTGGTACTCCTCACGTAGAGCCCAGGCCTGTCTTGGACTCTCAGGCTGGAGGGCACAGCCCAGAGTGCAGTGGGCTTGTCCTCTATGTTCACCACAGCCAGGGCTTGCATACATCCCTGGAATTTTTCCTTGTAGATTTCTTGACTTATTACTACATCACATGAGGCCCTGATCAGATGTTGTATGTACACCCCTAAGCTAGCCTGTGGCCAGGGTGGGGTCATACATGGCTTCCCAGGGCCCTCAGACAGGACAGAGATGTAAGGCTGATGATGTGTCTGGTGTGGAGTGGTTTCCCCTCCCAGGTAAAGGGCTCAGACTCTGACAGAATGGACCCAGTGGAGGCGAGGTGGGTGGCCAGGGTTGGGGCTTACAGGCTCACTCTCCTTTCTCTTATTTGTTGGCAGCACTGATGTCTTCATCTGCACAAGCCCCATCAAGATGTTTAAGTACTGTCCCTATGAGAAGGTAAGGCTGCATCTTGCATGGGAGAGGGAAGGGGGCCCTCCAGGCGCTCCTACCTCTATGCTGGCTGCTGTGCTCACTCGGGCCCTCTGTGGCCCCTGCCTGGGGTTCCTAAGCATATGGGGCCTAGTTATTAGGCTGGTGCTCTGTGGGGATAGGTGGGGCCGCACGTCACTGGTTCAGATTAGCTTGGCCCAGAGCAGGATGGCGAAGCATGCTCGAAAGTGAGAAGGAACTGGTAAGGGGCTACAAGCATGTGGACTTGTTTTCATGGACAGTTTGACAAGGGAGAGGTGGCTAAAGTTCACTCATTCCATTGTCTCTATTGGAAAGAATTAGAATTGCACAAAATTGAAACTTTTCTGGAAATTGGGAACCTTTGGTTGCCAAACCACCAGAGGGCATCAGAGACACATCTGAGCATCTCTTCCCACCCCAGGAAGGTGGGCTTTTGTGCCAGAACTTCCCCTGCTTGGGGACTTCAGAATGTTTGAGTTCTTTCTTGTTTCTTCACAAGACCTTTCCTCTCCCCGACTCCTGTTAGAAGCTCAGCTTACACACCCAGCCAACACCGAGTGCCTCTGGGCACTTAGGTAGTAAGGGAGCCTGGCTCTGTGTGTCACTTGGCTTGGTATCACTGTTTCATTGTGTCCTCACAACACCCCATCCAGCAGTTACCCTGACCTGTTTAACACTCAGGGAGCACATTCCAGTTAAACTCAGGAGGCGAAGTGTCTCCCTCAGAGTTAGTGAGTAAGGACCTGGGAGCTCAGGCCAAGCTAGTGGTCCTACAGCAAGCTCCCTAGTCCCCAGAGACCCATTAAAAGGCGACTTCTTTTTGGCCTCATCCTGACCTTCTGAATCAGAAACTCTGGTGGTACCAATGATAACTTATCAAATTTACTAGGTGTTTCTGGTGAGGGCCAGGGGCTACAGGCTCACTGGATGGTCAGGGTGGCTGTCCAACACTTACAGGAATGAGACTGACATGCTTTGAAATGTCCCCTTTGTGCCGGTCATCCCACCTGTGTAGCCCCAACCCTCTCTGCCCCTGCAGCTCAACCCTCCTGGTTGGCAGGCCTGTCCCAGGGTCACTAGTCCCCTGTGTATGTCCATCCTTCCCTCCAGGGTCCTTCAACCCACCTTGGGCCAGAATTCGGGAACCATCCTGTGACACATTCCTCCTAGGCTTCATATCCAGTGCATGGGCAAGTCCCATTTTCTGGGGGCTCTGTTTCTAAAATGCACAGCAGCTGTCTGCTTCTTTCTCCCCATTGCCCCATCTTAGCAGTTCCTTCCAGAACTCCTGTTGCCACCTCCTAAACCGTCTTCTCCTTCTAGTTCCATGCAGGGCTGAAAAGGCCTTTATTCGGCAGATCACATCAGCACCTGCCTCAAAACCTCTTTAGGTTTCCATTTGAAGCCCAGTATACCAACTCCTGGATGTGCCCTGCAGGCCTAGCCACCCACCTCCACCAGGGTACCCTCACCCATGTTTCCTGAGCATCCCTTGGCTTCGAATGTCCTCCTCCTACCCCGAAGGCCTGGCCCCTCCTCATAAATATGTGGCCTCAGCATATTTAAATATATTATTTCTCTGCCTAGTTCTATCCCCTGGCCCGTGTCTCCTGTGTCACACTTCTCACTGTTTGAAATGGGTTGTGTCTTCATCTGTGGCTTGTTCTTTGTCCATCTTCCCAAGAGACCCTGGGAGGGTGGTGGCTGTCCTGTTCACTGCTCATCCTTGGGTCCTGGCATGGGACTGACCACTGCGAGACTTGCTGCTGTTGGATGAATAGATTCATTTGTTCAACAGAGTCAGCAAATGCCTGTTGGTAATAATGCCAACCATTTATTTGGCACCTTTTATATGCCAGGCACTATCCTTTTATTAGCCCTTTTGAGGCTTACAGCAGCACCCTGTGAACAGAAGTGCACTTCTAATTTGACAGATGAAGAAATTGGGGCTCAGATAGTTGAGGGAAGCTCATTTACTGGGTCTGATGATTACACAGCCAATAGGGCCTGGTCCAGATCTCTCTGTCCCAGAGCCTGTGCCTACAGTCACCGTGTCTTCCTGCAGGTAGCCTCGGTCATTGGAAGGATTCAGAAGCAGTACATGTTGCGAAGAAGAAGATGTCAGTTGGGACTCACTGGTCCAGAGCATTATTGACAGTCTCTGGCTAACTTGAACATGCTAGGATTTGTTGGAGGGATGTTGGTTTGCTCAGAGAATGTCTTAGACAACTTAGGGGCCAGAACCTAAAGATGGTCTACACAGTGTAGATGATCTTAAGATATTCGAGCTTGGCTACTGTCCATCTTTGAGAGAGACCCATCACCTGAGCCTGGGTTCCATACCCAGCCTTGGGCATCCTGAGTGCAGCTGATGGCAAAAGGTGGCTTCTCACAGGAAAATTGAGGTGCCATTGCCAGAAGAGGCACAGTGATGGTGGATGTCCTGACTAAACCAGAGAAAAAGGGAATGACAGCCCACATTGACAGTCCTACCACGGTTAACACTTTGCTGTTCTTTTGTAGTTTTATTTTGATGTGTATTTAATATGGTACATATATTTTAACAAAATTTAAGTTTCATATGGTTTAGTATCCTTTTTCTGCTTGATAATTTTATAGTTTTATGTTTCTTTTGTTTGTTTGTTGTTCTTTTTCCCAGCTTATGTTTGCACGTTGACAACTTTTTTTCTGTCATTAAACCCTCTTCTTTAAAAATGTGATTGTTAATAGCCAAAGGTGTCATATAAGTTGGTATGAGCATGTCTTTAGGGTGAATTCCAAGCAGTAGACTTCTGGATCACTCAAGGAAAGGTAGGGTGCAAGGTAGGATGCTGGCATATATTACACAGGAAGTTAGGTCTGCTTCCACTATTCCTGCAGTGAGCAGAGCTCCGTCACCCACTTTTGCCACCTGTTGGAGCCAGGCTGGGCCACACAGGGTCAGTGGATAGAGGAAGAGGGGTACTTAGCAAAGACACAAAGATGGACCCCCTGGAGCCAGGCTGGGCCACATGGGGTTGGTAGATAGAGGGATGCTGAGCAAAGACACAAAGATGGGGACACGCAGAGTGAGAAACTCAGGGTAAATTTTGTTGGCTGGCGGCTACAGGGACTGGCTAGAAAGGAGGGTTGGGCCAGCTTAAGTGTATTAGCTCTTCTCAAATCTGCCAGCCATTGTCATGGTCAGCTATCCTAGAGCTGCGATGAAGCGGCCTGGTAATGTGTGAGTAGGATGAAGGTGGCCCTAACCACCTCCTCACTCACCACCCACATCTCTTCCCAGGGAAGCCAGGGGCAGGAAGTGTGAATATGTTGTCTGCAGCCTGGGGATGGCATTGAGGGATTGGAAGCTGGTCTCAGGAGCTGTCTGTACAGGGCAACCTGCGAGGTGGCTCTATGCTAGGCCCAGCCTGCGCTCTCTCATAGAGTTCTCCCCCTTCTCCTATCCACCGAGCAGGGTCAGTCTTTAGTGCCAAAGTGGGGACTTATCTCCTTGGCTGATTTCCACTCAAGACCCTGGCAAAGGAGGGGGTTGTAAATGCTATGAGCTTACCCTCTTCATCATATTTAGGGAGTTAGAGTTGGGTTATACTCAGGTTATCAGAACCTTCTTTCTTACTGGAACTTGCTGACATTTTAAACCCAAAGTAAGCTCAATAATAACTAATTTTTATTGAGTTGATAGTATACTGTATAGGCAGAGGCTTTCCCTGTAGCGATCCATTTAACCTTCATAATAGCCTGCAGCATAGCCTACATATCTTATTATCTCCGTTTTACAGACAAGGAAACTGAGGCAGAGAGAGGTTCAGCCACTTGCCTAGATCAGCAGCTAAAAAGTGGTGAGTGGACTCCAGGGCTGGGCTGTGCTGTTTGGGCGTGCAGAGCTTAAATAACATGACTTTTGCTCTCTGCCCTCCACAAGAGATTTTTAAAAATGCGTGGCACATTCTCCAGTTACAGTCACGACATTTCAGTCTGTATTGAGAGGTACTTACAAGCTGAACTAGGCCCAGGGCTTGGATGGGGAGTGGAATGTGTTCTTTCAGTGTGAAGGTTGGTTTCCAGGTGACGTATCTGCCAGATTCGATGTTGATTTTAAGAATAAATGTCAAAAATTCCCACTCTGTCATTGAGTCCTTTCCTTCAACCTCAAATAAAAGTGTAGGCCACTTTTTGAGCTTACAAAGATAATGAATTAAATTTCTTTATACATTTCACACCAAATGATGCTGCTACCCCAGAATGTGGATCAAAGTGAGGCTAACCCTCAAAGGCTCACATTTTCTCATGGCACATAGAGAAGCCTTGGGCTCTTTTAGGGACAGTATGGGAGCTTCTCCTGGGGTGCTGCCCCCTCCACCACCACCCCAGCCCTGTCATTGGTCACTGAAGCTCATGGCATGTTTCTGGCCCACACCAGAATTGTCTTCATGCTCACTGGTCTGGGGTTTCTTTAGGGGATAATAGAAATATTCTGGAATTAGAAGGTGATGATGATGGTGTAACTTTATTCCCTTAGCTGTTCAGATGGCTAGCAGTTCCAAAACTGATCTACTCTTTTGGTTAGATATGGTTATTTTGGACAAAAGTTCATGACACCTTTAAAGGGTCCTAGGTATGGTACTGGTTTTCAGGTTGTATTCTTCAGCTCCCCACACATGCTTGAACCCCCTCCAGTACTTGAGCCTGTCCCAGCATCTATTCATCTAAGTGGATTAGGGCTCCAGTGAGGGTCCCAGCCAACCTTTACACAGCAAGGACCAGGTCTAGCTGGGGGGGGCAGGGGGACTCTATTTCTAACTTGCACACTTGGTCCTGAGCCTGTGAGCTGGTGCAGCTTAAGGGGAGGGCTACCCTGCTGTCTGCCCCTCTGTCCCTTTCCAGCACTGTCCTCTTCAGCATCCACCTTCCCTAGTATGTCTTCCTGGTAATCACTGAACTCATGTCTCTCACAGTAGTTGACTAGTGGACTTCACACCGGCATCCCTGGGTCTTGGAGGGATCACCTCTCCTGGGAGTCATTCTAGCAATTCTTTAGCTACCTGTAGTTTTGGATTCTGTGGCAGACATCTTTACAGATTCTGGATTAGCACGACAGCACCATTTTACAATAATTTTACGTTCATCTCGGAATGAAGATGACAAACAATTCTTTGTCCAAATCTAGCTTTATCCTCAGGGGGTTCCTCTGAGGCAAAACTGAGTTGAAGACAGCCCCACCCATCAGCACAGCATATCATTACCATGAACCTCTCTCTCTGTGCCTCCCCGCTCAGAGGCTGCGGTGGTCTACTTGAGGTTTCATTCTTTTTTTTGAGACAGAGCTTCAAGCTGTCCCCCTGGGTAGAGTGCCGTGGCATCACAGCTCACAGCACCTCCAACTCCTGGGCTCAAGCAAGTCTCCTGCCTCTGCCTCCCAAGTAGCTGGGACCACAGGCGCCCGCCCCAACGCCCAGCTGTTTTTTGGCTACAGCCATGATTGTTGTTTAGCAGCCGGGCTGGATTCAAACCTGCCACCTTAGGTGTATGTGGCTGGTGCCTTAGCCACTTGATCCACAGGCACTGAACCAAGGTTTCGCTCCAGTTGTATACTTTTAGCTTTTATATTTAGGTTATAGTCTGTGTTGAGTTCATTTTTATATATAATAGGAAGTAAAAATAGACGGTTGTTTTGTTGTTGTTTTTTCTCAGGGATCCAGTCGTTCTCTGTGAGGAAGGCCATCCTTCCTGATTAAAATATTGAACTATCTTGGTGCCTTTGGGCCCATTTCTGAAATGTATCTTGTTCCTGTGATCTAAATGTCTAACCTAATGTACCACACTGTCTCAATTACAGTTTTATAGCAACTCTTGAAAACAATATGAGTTTTACAACATGTTTCTTTGTTTTAAAAATTCTTAGCTATTCTCTGTCCTTTGTACTGATACAGAATGCTTAGAACCAGCTTGTTAGTTTCTACAAAGAGTTTGATGGGACTTAGATTACAATTAAGTTGCAAGTATAAGCTTTACAGTATTGAATCTTCCGATCTTTGGACACACATGTATCTTCACTGGACTTCCTTAATTCCTCTCAGCAGTGTTGTAACTTTCAGTGTACTGGTCTTGCACATATCTTGTTAAATTTGTCTATTTTATGTTGAGTTGTTTTTTGGCAACCCAAATATTATTTTCTTTTTTTATTTCAAAATATTACAGAGTACGAATGTTTTTGGTTACATGTATCAATTTTGTTAAGCTTGAGTGAGGGTCATAAAGGAGTCCTTCATCCAGATAGTGTTCATTGTACCTGTGAGGGAGGTTTTCCCCTATCCCCTCTGACAGCCTTCCCCCTGCTTGATTTCCACTAAGTTTTCCTTCTGTTTATGCACATGTGTGCTAATTGGTTAGTCTTAATTTAATAATAAGTACTTGTGGTATTTGTTTTTCCATTCTTTAGACATTTGACTTTGGATATGGTCCCTAGTTCCATTCAAATTCTTGCAAAAGCCCTTAATTCATCTTTCTTCATGGCATAACATACAAATACCACATTTTATTAATCCACTCATGAATTAATGGGCACTGGGTTGATTACACATCTTTGCAATTGTAAATTGTACTGCAGTAAACATTTGAGTGCAGATGTGTTTTTGATGAAATTACTTATTTTCCTTTAGGTCAATATCTGGTAGTGGGATTGCTGGATCAAATGGTAGGTCTACTTTTATTTCTTTGAGGAATCATCTTCATACTGCTTTCCATAGAGGTTGTACTTACTTGCAGTCCCACCAACAGTGTCTAAGTGTTCCCTTCTCTCTGCATCCACACCAGCATCATTTGTTTTTGTATTTCTTCATAATAGCCATTCTAACTTGGGTAAGGTGATTTGTAGTTTTAATTTGCATTTCCCTGATGATTAGTGACATTGAGCATTTTTTATGTTTATCAGCCACTTCTTTTGAAGAGCTTTTGTTCATGTCTCTTGCCTGCTTTTTAATAGGGTTGTTTCCCCGTTGCTAATTTGCTTGAGTTCTTTGTAGATTCCTGTTAGTAGCTCTCTATTGGATGTATAGCTTACACATATTTTCTCCAATTCTGTAGGTTGTCTGTTTGCTCTGTTGATTATTTCCTTACCTGTGCAGAAGCTTTTTAATTTAATTAAGTCCTATTTATTTATTTTTATTGTTGCTGTGATTTCCATAAGGGTATTCTTCATAAATTCTTCACCTATGCCAATATGTTGAAGAGTTTTTCCACATTTTCTTCTAGGATTCTTACAGTTTCATGCCTTACACTTAAGTCTTTTATCCGTATTAAATTAATTTTTGTAAATGGTGAGAGATAGGGATCAACTTTCATTCTTCTGCATGTGGCTATTCAGTTTTCCCAGCACTGTTGATTGAATAGGGCTTCTTTTTCCAGTCTATACTGTTGTCTGCTTTGTTAAAAATCAGTTGGCTGTATATAATTAATATCTGAGACTTAGTTCTGTTTTGTTCTTTCTGTTCCATTGATTTCTGTTTGTGTGTTTTTGTTTTGTTTTGTTTTTTTGCCAGTACCATACTGTTTGGGTTACTATACCTTGTAGTATAGTTTGAAGCATGGTAATGTGATAACCTCCATAGATTTTGTCATTATTATTACTATTTGCTTCAGATTGCTTTGACTATCTGGGCTCCTTCTGGCTCCAAATGAAGCACAGAAGTATTTTTTCTAGATTTGTGAGATATGACTTGGGTATTTTGATGGGGATTGCATTGAATCTTTAAATCTCTTTGGGCAGTATGGACATTTTAACTATGTTCATTCTACCAGTCCATGAGCATGATATGTTTTTCCATTTGTTTGTGTCATCTGCAATTTCTTTACTCAGTGTTTTGTAGTTTTCTTTTGTAGAGATCTTTTACATCCTTGATTAAGTATATTCCTAGGTATTTTAGTTTCTTTGCAACTAATTTGAATAGTGTTAAGTCTTTGATTTGACTCTCAGCTTGACTGTTACTGGTGTACAGACTACTATTGATTTGTGTACATTGATTTTGTAACTTGACACTGCATTAATTTATCAGTTCCAGGAATCTTGGGGTGGAGTATTTGGGGTTATCTAGATGTAAGATCATATCACCAGCAAAAAGCAATAGTTTGACTTCCTCTTTCCCAGTTTGGATACCCCTTATTTCTTTCTCTTGCCTGATTGCTATGACTAGGACTTCCAGCACCGTAAGTAGTGACAGCAGGCACCCTTGTCTTGTTCCAGTTCTTAAGGGGAAGGCTTTCCACTTTTCCTTGTTCAGTATAATGTTGGCTGTGGGTTTGTCATAAATGGCTTTTAAAATCTTAAGATATGTTCCTTTTTTGGCTAGTTTATTGAGGGTTTTTATCATGAAAGGGTGCTGAATTTTGTTGAATGCTTTTTCTGCATCCACTGAGGAAATCATATGGTCTTTGCTTTTACTACTGTTTATGTAGTGAATCATATTTATTGATTTATGTACATTGAACCATACTTGTATCCTTAGGAAGAGGCCATGGGGAATTATTTTTTTGATTTATTGTTGAATTTGATTTGCTAGTATTTTATTGAGGACGCTTGCATCTATATTCATAAGTTATTGATCTGTAGTATTCTTTTTGTGTTGTGTCCTTTTCTGCCTTTGATATCAAGTTGATACCAGCTTCACTGAATGCACTGGGAAGGATTCCCTTCTCAATGTCATGGAGTAATTTCTGCAGGATGGATACCAGTTCCTCTTAGTAGGTCTGGTGAAATTTGGCCGTGAATCCATCTGGTCCAAGGCTTTTTTTTTTCTTTTTACTGAAAGATTTCTTATTACTACTTCAATCTTACTGCTTGTTATTGGTCTGTTCAGTTTTGTTTCTTCCTGATTAAGTTTAGGAGTTTGTGTTTCCTGGAATTTGTCTTTTTCTGTATATTTTAGAGTTTATATGCATAGAGTTTTTCATAACATTCACAGGCAATATTTTGTATTACTGTGGTGTGAGTTGTAAAATCTCCTTTTTCATTTCTGAGTGAGCTTATTTGAGTCCTTTCTCTTCTCTCCCTTGTTAGTCTAGCATGAGGTCTATCAGTTTTGTTTATCTTTTCGAAGAACCAACTTTTTTTTTTTGAGACAGAGTCTCACTATGTCGCCCTCAGTAGAGTGCTGTGGTGTCACAGCTCACAGCAATCTCCAACTCTTGGGCTTAAGCAATTCTCTTGCCTCAGTGCCCGCCACGATGCCCGGCTGTTTTTTGTTGCAGTTGTCATTGTTGTTTCACTGGCCTGGGCTGGGTTCGAACCCACCATCCTCAGTGTATGTGGCTGGCATCGTAAGCACTATGCTATGGGTGCCAAGCCAAGAACCAACTTTTTATTTCAATTTTTTGTATTTTTTGCTTTCAGTTTTGTTTAATTATGCCCTGACCTTAGTTATTTCTTTTCCTCTGCTGGCTTTGGGTTTGGTTTGCTCTTCCTTTTCTAGTTTCTTGATCTAGATCATCTTTCTAGATCATCTTTCTAGATCATCTTTCTAATGATCTCATTAGATCATTACTTTGTCATCTCTCTGTGTTTTTGAGGTAGACATTTAAGGTTATGAATTTTCCCCTTAGGACTGCTTTTCTGGTGAGTCACATAGGTTTTTTATAGCTGCGTCCCCCTTATCAGATAGAACTCTTTGGATTTCTGTCTGAACTTCACTACTGACCCAATAATTGTTCAGTAGTTGTTTAATTTCCATGACTTTGCATAGACTTGATTGTTTCTCTTAGAGTTGATTTCTAGTTTTATGCTACTGTTGATCTGAGAAGATACAAGGTATGATTTCAGTTTTTAAAATTTGTTGACATATGTTTTGTGCCCTAAGATATGACCAATTTGGAGAATGTTCCAGTGCTGATGAGAAGAATGTACATTTAGTAGTTCTTGGGTAAGAGGTTCTGTAGAAGTCTGTTAGGCCCATTTAAATCTAGTGTTTCTTTATTTATTTTCTGCTCCAGTGATCTGCCCAGTTCTTTCAGTAGAGTGTTGAAGACCCTGGAAGTTATGATGCTACTGTTTATCTCTATGCTTAGATTTAGTAGGGTTTGCTTTATGTATCTGGGCACTCCTGTGTTAGGTGGGCAAATATTCAGAATTGTTATGTCTTCTTGTTGAATTTCTCCCTTTACCATTATATAATGACCATCTTTGTCTTTCTTTATTACTGTTAATTTGAAGTCAGTTTTATCTAATATAAAAATGTCTATACCTGCTTTCTTTTAGTTTCCATTTGCATGAAATTTTTTTCCTATCCCATCACTTTTGGGTCTGTATGAGTCCTTTTGGGTTAGATTTATTTCCCAGAGACAACAGATACTTGGGTTATATTTTTCCCTCCATTCAGCCAGCTGTGTGTCTTGAATGGGGCATTCAAACCATTCATGTTGATTGGTAGAATTGATATGTGGGGTGCTATTCTAGTCATCCTGTTGTTAGGTAGTACCTTATTGCTTTCTTTTACTTCTTGTGCTTTTTTTTTTCTTTTTTTTTTTTTTTTTTTTGTCTGAGACAGAGCCTCAAGCTGCTTCCCTGGGTAGAGTGCTGTGGCATCACAGCTCACAGCAACCTCTAGGTCCTAGGCGTAAGTGATTCTCCTGCCTCAGCCTCCCAAGTAGCTGGGAATACAGGCACCTGCCACAATGCCCAGTTATTTTTTGATTATAGTTGTCATTACTGTTTGGCAGGCCCGGGCTCGATTTGAACCCTCCAGCTCTGGTATATGTGGCTGGCGCCTTAGCCGCTTGAGCTGCAGGCGCTGAGCCTGTGCTGTTGTTTTGTATGTGCTCTGAGCTTCAGCTTTGGGGTGGATGTCTATTATTCTGATTCATGAATAATGCAGTTCTGAGTATTTCCTGTAGGGGAGGTCTGATCTTGACAAATTTCCTCAATGTTTGCTTGTCTGAAAAAGTCATTTCTCCTTCATATATGAAACTTAGTTTTGCAGGATACAGAATTCTAGTTTGGCAGTTGTTCTGTTTAAGTAGACTGAAGATGGAGCCCCAGTCCCTTCTGGCTTGTAAGGTCTCAGCTGAGAAGTCTGCAGTAAGCCTGATGGATTTTCCTTTGTAAGTTACTTGATGTTTTTATCTCAAAACTCAAAGGAGTTCCTCCTTCTTGCTGACTTGGCCAGTCTGATGACATGGTAATTGTGTCTTTGCTCTGAATCTTCCTGGATTTATTGAGCTTCTTGTGCCTGGATATCTAAATCTGTAGCAAGACGAGAAGTTTACCCTCAATTGTTCCCTCAAAAAGGTTTTTTCATCCCTTGTGCATTTTCTTCTTCATCCCTTATTTCTTGTAGGTTTTGCTTGTTCCTCTCAAGTCTCTGTTCTTTATTTTTCACTGACTGAGCTAATTCAAAAGAGTTGTATTCAAGCTCTGATAGTCTTTCTTCTGCCTGGTATAGTCTAGTCTTAAAACTTTACACTGTGCTTATATTTCCTTAAATTCATTTTTTATTTCCAGAAGTTCTATTTGTTTTTTCTAACATGTTGATCTTTTTTGTGATTTATTTATTTCAAATTAATATGAGGGTACAAATTTTTAGGTTACATTGTTCTCACTTCCAGGGTAAAGTTCCATTTGTAAAAAGAGCCCTTCACCCAGAGAGCATGTCATACACCCTCACAATGTGCACATTAGGTGAAATCCCGCCTCCTGCCCTCCCTCCTTCTCATCCTCCCACCTGACCCCTCCTATTTCCCTCTACCCTTGTTCTGTATACTATCTTTGTATTTCATTGTTCTTATGAGCATGTAATTGTTTATATTTTGGTTTCATATTAATGTGGATATTTATTTTTCCATTCTTGCGATACTTTACTAAGTATATTTGGGTATTTATTTTTCTATTCTTGCAATACTGAAGAATGTATTTCTTTCTTTCTTTTTTTTTTTTTGAGACATAGTCTCATTATGTTGCCTTCAGTAGAGTCCCGTGGCATCACAGCTCAAACTCTTGGGTATAAGTGATTCTCTTGCCTCAGCCTCCCAAGTAACTGGGACTATAGGTGCCTGCCACAATGCCCAGCTATTTTTTTGTGTTGTTGTAGTTGTCACTGTTGCTCCATAGGCCTGGGCTGGGTTTAAACCCGCCAGCCTCGGTGCATGTGGCCAGTGCTGTAACCACTGTGCTAAGGGCGCCGAGCTGAGGAGAATGTATTTCAGCTCCATCCAGGTAAATGTAAAAGATGTAAAGTCTCCATCTTTTTTATTGGCTGAATAATATTCCATGGTATACATATGCCAGGGTTTAATCCATTCACAGGTTGATGGGCACTTAGGTTGCTTCCATCACATGGCAATTATGAATTGATGTGCAATAAACATTCTGGTGCAAATGTCTTTGTGATAAAATGATTTTTCTTCTTCTGGGTAGATACCTAGTAATGGAATTGCAGGGTCAAATGGAAGGTTTACTTTTAGATCTTTGAGGAGTCTCCATACTTCTCTCCAAAAAGGCTATATTAGTTTGCAATTCCACCAGCAGTGTAGAAGTGTTCCTTCTCTCCACATCCACATCAGCATCTGCAACTTTGGGACTTTGTGATGTGGGCTGTTCTCACTGGGGTTAGGTGATATCACAGGGTGGCTTTGATTTGCATTTCTCTGATGATTAGGGATGATGAGCATTTTTTCATATGTTTGTTAGCCACTTGCCTGTCTTCTTTAGAGGAGGTTCTATTTGTGTCTCTTGCCCAGGGATATGGGCAATAGATATGGGATTGTTTGGTCTTTTTTTGTTGATTAATTTGAGTTTTCTGTAGATCCTAGTTATCAAGCTTTTGTTCAATTCATAATGTGCAAATATCTTTTCCTGTTCTGAAGGTTATCTGTTTGCTTTGGTTGTTGTTTCCTTATCTGTACCAAAGCTTTTCAGTTTAATTAAGTCCCATTTGTTTATTTTTGTTATTGTTGCTATTGCCATGGAAGTCTTCTTCATAAAATCTTTCCCCAGGCTTTCCCCACACTTTCTTTTTTTTCTTTTTTTTTTTTCTTTTGGAGACGGAGCCTCAAGCTGTCCCCCTGGGTAGAATGCCATGGCATCACGCTCATAGCAACCTCCAACTCCTGGGCTCAAGCGAGTCTCCTGCCTCAGCCTCCCAAGTAGCTGGGACTACAGGCACCTGCCACAATGCCTGGCCATTTTTTTTT
>CAUYTI010097553.1:0-11432 GCA_963575145.1 Galago senegalensis
TGGGGTACAGTGTGGGGTTTTCACATGCATTCTGAAATACTTCCATCAAACTGGTCAACACAGCCTTCATGTCATTTTCTCAGTTATTGCTTTAAAATGTTCACATTCTACTCTTAGAAAGATTCACCTGTACCCCTATAGCCCATGGACTTTTTGATAATCATCATGGTAGTGGAGAGTGCCTCAGAAGTGCCTAGCCAAGCTTCTCCAGCTTTAGCCTTTTGCATCTCTAACCTGAGAAGTCATGTCATTGGTGCCTCCGCCTTAACTGGAACTGTACCTGGACCTCACCCTGAAATATCATTTGCACAACTCCTGCATCCAAGCTCCAAATCGCAGGTCCCCAATTTTATGACTATGGCACAGGTACCCTGTGGTGGATGACTTGTTCACAGCTGTCTCAGAAAGCGCCTATGCTGTTCCTTAGCTCCGTGTGCTGCTATTTAACTGTTTCACTAGTATATATGAACCTGAAAGCCTGTCAGGGAAGGGAATTGTATGTTTTATCTTTTGTAACCTCTGTTCAGTGAACGTGTATTGCAGGCGTGCAATAAAAACCTGTTGAGTACAGATAAAACCATTTCATTCATTTTCAGATTTCTGGGGAGAACGGCATAGATAAAAAAGTGTGCAGACTGATAAGTTACAGCTTTTATTCTCTAGGCTGCATTAATATCCACGACGTGCTCTTAGCTCTCCGGACAAAGAGGAATACTTGGCAGATCCCTCAAGTGGGACTCAAAAGACCGAAAGGACATGCAGCCTTTCACAAGCCCTGGTCCTTGCCCCTTTTAGCATCTTGGTACTTGTAGTTTTGTCCACTATATCTTTACCCGAAAAGCGAGCGCTGAGACCACAACTCCCATCACCCTGCGAGAACCGGAGCCTTCAGAGCGCATCCTCCGGAGGGGGCGCCGGCGCCATTGACTAACCTGCTGGTCGAGGGGCCCGCCTTCCTGAGCCCTAGAGCTTCCACGATTGGTCGGCCTCTCCGCCTCTCATCGGAGGGGGCACCAGGTGAATGAAAGGGGGGCGTGTCGGAGAGCGTAGCTTTTCGGCAGCGCGGCTGGAACCCCCTGGAAGGTGAGAGCTGAGAAGCAGGTTCGAGATACCGCTTTCATTGGTTTGGGGAGAATTCAGGACACCCCGGGAGGCTGGTCCCGGGGGGTGGTTAGCAGGCAGGGTTGCCCTCTTTCATGAGTCCTCCTTTGGACCGCTCGGCCCTGCAACTCTCGGGAACCCGGCTGTACAAATCAGTGCTCGATGACCAGTTCCTCCCTCCGCTCCAGCGTGGGGAGACAGGGGACGGGCGCGGCGGCAGACCCCTCCCCCCCAGTTCCTGGTATTGGGCTGCCACCGGCGTCATCTAGCCCGCGGTCGGGGCGTCAACTCATTCCGATGGTTGGAAGGTGCCCAGGTGTGAGGGCTCTGCCAGCCTGGGGTAGTGCCCGTCGCAGCGACGGTCACTTTGTCTGCGGGAGGCCACGGGAGAAGCAAGGCCTCGGGCTCCACCCTCAAGCCCAATAGCTGGTCTCAGTGGCCTCTGCAGGTCATCTGGCTCTGGACTGGGGAGGGCACCCCCATCTTGTGGGCAGTTTAGCGGGCGAACCAAAAATGCCGTTGACCCCGAAATTATTCCGTGGAACTGGAAATTCTTCTCCACTGTTTTTCGCCTCCAGTCAACTTGTTGGATAAAGGAGTGACTTTCCCCGCTCGTCACGGGATGTCCTGGAGTGTTTGGGAAGGCAGGTCGGCTTGCATAGTGGTTTGTGTAGTGGCAACTCAGGAATCAATCGGATCTCGGTTCCAGTCCTAGCTTGGCCTTGTTATCTTTATCTTTAAAATTCAATTTCCTCCTTTGAAAAGGAAAATGTAATGACAGTATCTACTGCGCTGGGTTAATGTGAGGTTAAAATTAATGTAAAGTACCTTGCACAGTGCTTCATAAAGAGCAGTGCTCAGTAAATGCTAGCCCTTGAAGAGCAGCGGTTTGGCTGGGATTCTCTCAGGGGTATATGGGAGTTTGTATCGCAGGTGATGGTGTTGGTATCTCCTGTCTCCTCCAGAAGGACTATACTGAGTTCATTTTTCTATTCCTGGCATCTTCCTCATGTCAGGCATTGTATGTAGCAAGTAAGTGTTAAGCTGAACTGGAATGGTGGGAAGGTTGGGAGAGTCTCTGCCAGAGCATGGTTAAGAGCAGTCTACCCTAAGTGCTGCTTTTTTGGGAGAAGTGGTGATCTTTAGCATCACCTAAGGACCCAGGGCACTGAAGGCAAGTGAGGTTGCTATGAATAAATATTTCAATACTTCAAGTGTCCTATAATATATACCAAGTGCAGGATTGGAGGAAGTTTTGAAGAAAGTATGTGAATAGACTTTTGGAGAGTTGGAAAGTAGACATGACAGAATTAAGAATATTTGTAGGCTCAGTGCCTCTAGCTCAACGGCTAGGGTGCCAGCCACATATACTGGAGCTGGTGGGTTCAAATCTAGCCCGGGCCTGCCAAACAACAATGACAACTACAATAACAACACAAAAATAGCTGGATGTTGTGGTGGATGCCTATAGTCCCAGCTACTTGGGAGGCTGAGGTAAGAGAACCGCTTAAGCCCAAGAGTTTGGGGTTGCTGTGAGCTGTGACACCACAGCATTCTACCCAGGGTGACATAGTGAGACTCTGATAAAAAAAAAAAAGAAAGAAAGAAAAGAAAGAAGAATATTTGTAATGAGAAAGCCAAAAGCAATGACTTTTAGGTACTATTGCTGGAAGGAAGCATCTTCCATTGAAAGAGAGAGGGAAGAGGCCCTGAGATCAGACCTTTTTACAGATGAAGAAGTGGTATACGGCTGGACTCAGTGGCTCACGCTTATAATCCTAGCATTTTGAAAGGCTGAGACAGGGAGGATCACTTTCGGTCAGGAGACCAGCCTGAGCAACGTGAAACTCCACCTCTACTAAAAATAGAAAAATTAGCTGGGCATTGTGGTGGGCACCTGTAGTCCCAGCTATTCTGGAGGCTGAGGCAGGAGGATCACTTGAGCCCCGGGAGTGTGAGGTTGCTGTGAGCTATTCTGAGGCCATTACACTCTAGCCCAGGTGACAGAGTAAGACTCTGTCTCAAAAAAAGAAACAAAACAAAACAAACCAGTGGTGCATACTTACATATTTATCTACCTGGCTTGCTAACTCCCTACTTTTCTGCCCAATCTACTTTTTTTCTTAGCTAAAAAGGAAAAAAATACACAATGTAAAGTGTTGCAACTATATAGAACATTAAGGTTTAAAATCAAAGGGGAAGGTCTCCTCTATACTTTCTACCTAAAGTTCCCACCCCTAAGGTTAACTCCTGTTAGCAATTATATAACCTTCCAGAAAAAAATTCATATGCGTATCAGGAAAAGTGGAGTCATATTGTACATTTTGTTTTGCATCTTGCTTTTTTTTTCTTAATATATCTTGGTGACCTTTTCACATGAACAAAGACGATTCTGTGTAGTTGCATAGTATTTCAATGTGTGGTTGTAGCTTTTTTTTTTTTTTTTAATTGAGGCAGAGTCTCAAGCTGTCGCTCTGGGTAGTGTCATGGTGTCACAGCTCACAGCAACCTCAAACTCTTTTGGGCTTAAGCGATCCTCCTGCCTCAGCCTCCAAAGTAGCTGGGATTATAGATGCCCACTACAATGCTCAACTATTTTTTTTTGCAGTTGTCGTTGTTTTAGCTGCCGGAGCCAGTTTGAACTCACCAGCCTTGGTGTAGGTGGCTGGCGCCCCACCCACTGTATGAGGTGCTGCTCTGTAGCTTTTTTTGTGAGACAGAGTCTCACTGTGTCACCTTGGGTAGAGTGCCATGGCACCATAGATTACAGCAACTTCAAACTTCTGGGCTCATCAGTCCTCTTGCCTCAGCCTCCCAAGTAGCTGGGACTATAGGCACCTGCCATGATGCCTGGCAAGTTTTTTGTGTTTTTCATTTTGTTTTGTTTTTTTAATAGAGATAGGGTCTTACTCTTGCTCAGGCTGTTCTCAGACTCCTCCCAGAGTGCTAGGCATGAGCCACCATGCCCAGCTGATAGTAGCATCATTGATTTAACTTGTCTCCATTGAGGGACATTCAGATTATTTCTACTTTTGCACTATTACAAAACCCTGATGCAACAGATTTCTCTGAACTTAAAATTTGATGTATTTGGGGAAATATATATATATGTATATATATATTTTGGGGAAAAATATATATATATTTGGGGAAATATATATATCTAATATTTTTAAATCATCTTTTATTTATTTTGCAGTTTTTGGCCAGGGCTGGGTTTGAACCTGCCACCTCCGGCATATGGGGCTGGTGCCCTACTCCTTTGAGCCACAGGCGCCACCCTTTTTTTTTTTTTGAGACAGAGTCTCACTATGTTGCCCTTTATAGAGTGCTATGACATCGTAGCTCACAGCAACCTCTAACTCAGGGGTCCTCAAACTTTTTAAACAGGAGGCCAGTTCACTGTCCCTCAGACTGTTGGAGGGCCAGACTGCGGGCTCTGGGATGAGTCGGCTGCTAAGCAGGACAGGCAGTGGTGGTAAAAACACCTGGCAGGCTGGATAAATGTACTAGGTGGCTGCATGTCGCCTGCCGGCCGTAGTTTGAGGATGCCTGCCTAACTCCTGGGCTCAATCCATCCTCTTGTCTCAACCTCCGGAAGAGCTGGGCTACAGCCGCCCACCACAACACCTGGCTACTTTTAGCTACTTTTAGAGACGGCGGGTAGGGGGTGGTGGGGGGTGGTGGATCTCACTCTTGCTCCAGGTCTGGAACCTGGGAGATCAGGGCAAATCCACACACCTCAGCCTCCCAGAGTGCTAGGATTACAGGCGTGAGTCACCACGCCTGGCCTAAGGACTATATTTAAAAGAGTAAATTTATAGCAATGAATTGCTGTGGCAAAGGGTGTGTACATTTAAAGTTTTTGTAGTTTGTTTGTTTTTGAGACAGGTTTTTGAGATGTTGCCTAGGTTAGAATGCAGTGGTGTCATCACAGCTCACTGTAACCTCAAACTCCTGACCTTAAGCCATCCCCCTACCTTGGCCTTTTAAAGTGCTGGGATTATAGGTGTGACCTACCATTTCTGGCCACGTTTAAGTTTAATCGATATTGCTAAATTTATCTTGTATTATGGTCCAAATTATATTCCCATTAACACTGAATAGTTTGAATGTTACTGAATATTGTAACATTCAAAAATGTGATTTTTGGCTCGGTGCCTGTGGCTCAAGTGGCTAAGGCACCAACCACATACACCTGAGCTGGCTGGTTCACATCCAGCCCGGGCCCGCCAAACGGCAATGATGGCTGCAACCAAAAAATAGCCAGGTGTTGTGGCAGGTGTCCCAGCTACTTGGGAGGCAGAGGCAGGAGATTTGCTTGAGCCCAGGACTTGGAGGTGGTTGTGAGGTGTGATGCCACAGCACTCTACCCAGGGGGACAGCTTGAGGCTCAAAAAAAGAAAAAAGTGATTTTTACCAATTTGTCAGGTTTTCTTTCAGTTCTGAGAAAGAATAAAATGTAGTATTTAAATGTATCATTTTTCTATGTCTTATATGTCTCTTAATATTTTCATTATCAAAGGCTACTGTCTCTTACTGGAGACGCTGCTGAGACAGCTTGATTGGAGTAGTGGGAAGAGGAGAATGACAGTGAAACTTTAGTCCTATGAAAACCCTAGTGCAGGGTTGATTTATTTGGGAATAGTAGGATTTTTCAGATACCTGACAGTTCTCTTCCTTTTTGAACCAAAATGTTAACTTTAACTACTTTGGATGAAAAAAGTTCCTAAAATTATGATTTAACAAAAAACAATTAAAAAAATAAAGCATTTCCATCATGAAAAAAACAAAAGTTTCTAAAATTATGACATCATTTTCTTGAGTTTAAAATGAATATAAAAAGATAGGAATCTTCTTGATGCCCTAAGCCCATCAATTATAGCCCTGGGCTATAATTTACTGATGTCCTTAGGCCATTTTGAATATGTAGGCGCTAAATGGCCTCTGGCTGATATTTTGAAAAAATTCCTAGGTCTTGTTTTTTTTTTTATAACTTTTGGGCTTTCTCCTAGCTGTCAATTCTCACTTTAAGTCTGTCAGTTTACTGTATTTGCTTAGGCTTCTCTGCACTTTGCTCCCTTATTGGCTCTCTAGTTTCTAAACTTACTCTCTCACTTGTTATAAATATGTATAAAGTATCCTTTAATAAGGTTATAGTGGATCTTTTATGAGTAAAGTAAAATCTGTACAATTAATGCATAGGCCACGGGGAATCCATTTTGCCAGGGTCCAGACCTCTTATAGGAAAGGGGTGTCTGATTTCTAGTTGGGTGAGGTATAGGTGTGTTCTGTTTGTGGAAAGAGAGAGTGTGGTTAAAGAGTTGTTAGTGGCTCGGCTTCTGTAGCTCAGTGGCCAGGGCGCTGGCCACATACACAAGGGCTGGCGGGTTCAAACCCAGCCTGGGCCTGCCAAACAACAGTGACAACTACAGCAAAAAAAGTAGCCGGGCATTGTGGTGGGCACCTGTAGTCCCAGCTACTTGGGAAGCCGAAGCAAGAGAAAAGCCCAAGAGTTTGAGGTTGCTGTGAGCTGTGACGCCACAGCACTCTACCCAGGGCAACTCTGTCTCAAAAAAAAAAAAAATTAGCCAGGTGTGGTGGCATGTGCCTGTAGTTCTAGCTACTCAGGAGACTAAGGCAGTAGGATCGCTTGAGCCCAGAAGTTGGCGGTTGCAATGTGTTAGGATTACACTACTGCACTCTAGCCCAGGTGGCAGAGCAAGACTCTGTCTTAAAAAATCAAAAGAAGGGCGGCGCCTGTGGCTCAGTGAGTAGGGCACCAACCCCATATACCGAGGGTAGTGGGTTCAAACCCTGCCCCGGCCAAACTGCAACAACAAAAATAGCCAGGCTTTGTGGTGGACGCCTATAGTCCCAGCTACTCAGGAGGCTGAGGCAAAGAATCACCTAAGCCCAGGAGTTAGAGGTTGCTGTGAACTGTGTGACTCCACGGCACTCTACCGAGGGTGATAAAATGAGACTCTGTCTTTACAAAAAAAAGAAAAACAACAATAACCCCTTCTCCCACCCCCAACTCAGACTAGCTAAAGCAAAAGGGGACTTTGCCAACTGACTTCTGGGACAATTTGAGTTGAGGCTCAGCTGGTATTGCCAGGGTCCATCAGCCTAAGCTGGGGTGTGATCTTGGTTAGGCTGGTTCTCCTGGTGGTGTGGCAGCAGCATTCCTCATATCTCAAATGCCCACAGAACAGACAATGCTGTTTTCTTTTTTTTTTTTTTTTGCAGTTTTTGGCCAAGGCTGCATTTTAATACACCACCTCCGGCATATGGGGCCGGCGCCCTACTCTTTTGAGCCACAGGCGCTGCCCGTTTCTTTTTTTTTAATTCCAGCTAATGTTTCATTGCTTTTCATTGGCTCTAACCAAGCCACATTGCTGACTCTGAGCTAATCACTGAGGTCAGAGAGTGGAATATGTTGGTTGTTAATAGCCCACATTACACCTTACAGCCCTGGAGCCTGGGAATAGTGCCCAGTTTACCCAGTGGTTCTACTAAAGGTAAAAAAAGGGCACTAGAACCCTAAGAATGGGGAATGCATGCCAGCTAGCCCAAGAATCCACCAAATGTTTCCAAAAAGTGGTGACAAAAGGAGTAAGCTGAGCCAGGTATTGTGGCTCTTGCCGGTAGTCCCAGCTACTCAGGAGGAGGGTGAGAAGATCATTTAAAGTCAAGAGTTCAAGACCAGCCTTGAACAAGACCAGCCTGGACAACATAGCAAGACCTTGTCTCAAAGTAAATAATAAAAATAAAAGGAGTGAGCACATGGACTATACTTGCTGGTCTCAAATTTCCAGATTGGTACACTGGAGACTAAACTATAATTCCTAGATTTGGCTATTTTGTGTATTTTGAGGCTTGAAGAAACTAGAATGTAGTTTCTAAGAGCATCAACTCTGGAGGCCAGCAGACCCAGAGTTGAGTCCAAGCTCTGCTACAGCTGGATCATCTCCTACCCTCGGTTTTCTTAGCCAAAAAATAGGGACAATATTAATATCTAACTCACAGCATTTTTATAAAAATTAATTGAAAAAGGCTGGGTAAAATGGCTTATGCCTATAATTCCAGTGCTTTGGGAAGCCAAAATGTGAGGTTTGCTTGAGGAGAGGAATTCAAGACTATCCTGGGCAACATAGGGAGACCCTATGTTTACAAAATAAAAAAAAGATTAGCTGGCTCAGTGCCTATAGCTCAACTGGCTAAGGCGCCAGCCACGTACACCTAAGGTGACAGGTTCGAATCCCCAGCCCAGACCCACCAAACAATAATGACAGCTGCAACCAAAAAATAGCCGGGCGTTGTGGCGGGCGCCTGTGGTCCCAGCTACTTGGGAGGCGGAGGCAAGAGACTTGCTTGAGCCCAGGAGTTGGAGGTTGCTGTGAGCTGTAATGCCACGGCACTCTACCCAGGGGCACAGCTTGAGGCTCTGTCTCAAAAAAAAATAAATAAATAAATAATAAAAATAAAAATAAAAAACTTGACATTTCATTTGATCTCACAATCCCATTACTAGGTATCTACCCCAGAAGAACAAAAGTCATTTTACCACAAAGACACTTGCACCAGAATGTTTACCACAACCCAATTCATAATTGCCAAGTTGTTGAAGCAACCCAAATGTCCATCGACCCATGAATGGATTAACAAATTGCAGTATATGTATACTATGAAATACTATTCAGCCATAAAAAAGATGGAGACTTTACATCTTTTATGTTTACCTGGAGTTGGAACACATTCTTCTTAGTAAAGTATCTCAAGAATACTCACTTGCAAAAGTATCCAATGTATTCAATACTGTTATAAAACTAATATATACTTACTCATACAAATGATAAAACACTAATATAGTCTGGCAAGGGGGAGGAGTAAGAAAGATGGAGGAGAAGGGGGGGTGATTGGTGAGAGGAGGGAAAGCATTTGGTGAGATCTCACCTAATGTGCACAATGCAAGGGTATATTTCAAAATGATTAAGGACAGCACCTGTGGCTCAAAGGAGTAGGGCACCTCCCATATGCCGGAGGTGGTGGGTTCAAACCCAGACCCAGCCAAAAACTGAAAAAAATAATAATAATAATAATTAAGAGTAAATTTTAAATGCCTTATCACAAAAATAATTGAGGTGATGGCTATGTTAGTTTGATTTAAGCATTCCACATTGTACATCAAATCATCACATTGTATCCCATAAATGTATACAGTTACGATTTTAACTAAAAATAAAAAAGCATTACTTTGACATAATGTCATTATTTAAAATGTTTGAAATTTTTACTCCAAATTGTCCTATAAGTTAGCTTACACACCACTGAAAATTTCTGTTAAGTTTGAGCAAATCCCCCAACTTGATGAGGTTTATTTTCTTCACTTGCAAAATGATATTAATAATAGTGACATATTATCCATGAACAGGCAACATTTAAATTTAAGTTTCTTATTTAAAAATTAATTTTAAAAATATAAAATGTAATTATAACAACTTCTGCTTATTTGGAGATTTTCTTTAGGAATTTCTTCAGGAAAAAAATGTATTTATTCTTAGGACGACCTCTAGGCAAGAATAGATGAATAAAGAAATAAGTAAATCTGCCCCTTTAAAAAACAAACTTAAAACTGGACAAATATGTCAAATGGCAAAACAATCATGTCATTGCCCTGGAAATCAACCTCAGAAGCATTCATATTGAAAGAACAGCTGTGGCTCGGCACCTGTGGCTCAAGCAGCTAAGGCGCCAGCCACATACACCTAAGGTGGTGGGTTCGAATCCAGCCTGGGCCCGCCAAAAGAACAATGACGGCTGCAACCAAAAAATAGCCGGGTGTTGTGGTGGGCGCCTATGGTCCCAGCTACTTGGGAGGCTGAGGCAGGAGACTCACTTGAGCCCAGGAGTTGGAGGTCGCTGTGAGCTGTGATGCCATGGCACTCTACCCAGGGGGACAGCTTGAGGCTCTGTCTCAAAAAAAAAAAAAAAAAAAAAAAAAAGAAAAGAAAAGAAAAAACAGCTGAACTTCAGGTAAGAAGAGTGGGATTCCATGGTGCTCCAGTGTGGGACTAGGCCACAGCTCAGTCTATAAGCAGGTTTCGTCCACAAGCAGGGTTCACTAAGGTAGACAGACCATGATGACTAGCAGCTTCTCTGTCACCATTTAAAGAGGCTCATTTCATTGGAAGTGGTGGGCAACACTTACATCCAGGGACACTGAAAACTGAGGTGACGTTTTGAAGGCTGACCAACTGGAAGGGGGCCAACAGTGCAATAGGGTCTCCAGAGCCTAAGGTTATAGTCTAGATTGAGATAAAGGTATTTCTGGCCAAAGACAGTAGAGATGAAGAGTCCCCTGATACTCAAAGCCTCATAGCTAACCCTGAGGATACACATATGAGCACTGGAGGTTTAAAAGCAATTGTCCAAAAGCGAAACCCAGGAAAACTTGAAAACAGCCTGAAGTTTGAAAATGTTCATTTCTAAATCCACAGAAAGACTGTTCGGTAGAGGATGGACGTCTTACTCATTTGTGGTATTTGAGTACAACTTCCATCCATTAGTTGCCTGACCACTAGGTTATACCTAGGAAACCAGACTTAAAAATAAAATCAAAAATTAAAAAAAAAGCCTATAATCCCAGCTACTTGGGAGCCTGGGGCAAGAGAATTGCTTGAGTCTAAGAGTGGGCTGTGGCTCGGTGCCTGTGGCTCAAGTGGCTAAGGCACCAGCCACATACACCTAAGGTGGCGGGTTCGAATCCAGCCCGGACCTGCCAAACAACAATAATGGCTACAACCAAAAAATACCGGGCGTTGTGGTGGGCGCCTCTGGCCCCAGCTACTTGGGCGGCAGAGACAGGAGACTCACTTGAGCCAGGAGTTGGAGGTTGCTGTGAGCAGTGAAGCCATAGCACTCTACCCAGGGGGATAGCTTGAGGCTCTGTCTCAAAAAAAAATAAAAGAGTGGGCTGTGATGCCACAGTACTCTACCAAGGACAACATAGTGAGACTCTGTTCCCCTGCCCCCCCAAAAAAAGAATTTTAAAAGACAACAGCAAACAAAGTAGAAACATTTATCAGTGGCTATAAACCATAGAGGAAGGCTCGGCACCTATAGCTCAACCAGCTAAGGTGCCAGCCACGTACACCTAAGGTGGCGGGTTCGAATCCCTAGCCCGGATCCGCCAAACAACAATGACGGCTGCAACCAAAAAATGGCCGGGCGTTGTGGCGGGCGCCTGTGGTCCCAGCTACTTGGGAGGCAGAGGCAAGAGACTCGCTTGAGCCCAGGAGTTGGAGGTTGCTGTGAGCTGTAATGCCACA
>CAUYTI010097554.1:0-66791 GCA_963575145.1 Galago senegalensis
ACAATGATGGCTGCAACCAAAAAATAGCCGGGCGTTGTGGTGAGCGCCTGTGGTCCCAGCTACTTGGGAGGCGGAGGCAGGAGACTCGCTTGAGCCCAGGAGTTGGAGGTTGCTGTGAGCTGTAATGCCACGGCACTCTACTAGGGGGACAGCTTGAGGCTCTGTCTCAAAAAAAAAAAAAAAAAAAAAAAATCTTGTAATTAGCTACTCTTGTGTCATCACCCAGGATTGAAGTCACAGAATTTGTTCAAACATTAGGTAAAAGGCTTTTGGCTTACGCTTTGTCACAGGATAATTCTGGGAAGATGTTAGACTGTCAGTTAAATCACTTTGAAGTATAATGATTCCTTTAAATACACATTGGTTATTTTTCTGCTGTCAGCTTGGAAACTCATGTGTACTCTGGGCATTATCACCTATAAAGTTGGTCCCTAACCAGGGATGCAACAAAATGAGTAACTGCCCACAGCAAGTTATCCAACATCAGATGGCTTCACACCAAAATTCTATCAAACTTTCAAGGAGCTTATACTCATATTGCAGAAGCTATTCCAAGACATTGAAAAAGAAGGAATCTTCCCAAACACATTCTACAAAGCAAACATCACCCTGATATCAAAACCAGGAAAAGATACAACTAAAATGTGAACTACAGATGAATTTCACTGATGAATGTTGATGCAAAAATACTCAACAAAGTCTTAGCCAATAGATTATAGGTACACATTAAAAAAATTATACATCATGATCAAGTAGGCTTCACCAACAACATTGGTGAGACCATTAATAAATACTATGTACAATTTCTATGGAAAGCAGTATGACATTTCCTCAACTCAATGGCTTAAAACAACATAAGTTTATCTTATGGTCTGTAGGTTATAAATTCAACATGGGCTTCATGGAACTACATTTAAGGTGACAGCACTAATGCAGTTAAGGTGATGGTCTGGTTGAATTCTTTTCTGGAGTCTCAAAAGGAAAATTTACTTGTCTTTCAGAGCTTCCAGAGGCCACCAACAGGTCTTCACTCTTGATCCTTATCCTCCATCTTCAAAGTTATCAAATTTTCTTTTCTCTGAAAGTTCTTCTACACAGTGCTCTCATTCTCTATCCTTTTATTCTCCCTTTAACAACTCTTGTGATTACATCTGACCCAATTGTATCCTTCAAGATAATCTCCCCATTTATAAATCCTTAACTTGATCATATCACTTTTGCTATGCAAGATAATATGTTCATAGATCACCAAGTTTATTACATGAACATAGTTGCAGATTCAAAATTCTGCCTACCCTGATATTCTCTCCTTTGTTTGTGGGTTTCATTTTCTTAAACATTTTTAAAGATTTTGGTAAATATATTGTGATTATATTTACTAGAAATATCAAATTTTTTTATGGAATGGTTTTGTCTAGCTTTGGTATTAGGGCAATGCTGGCCTCCTAATTTACATTTCGGAGTATTCCTGTCTTTTCTGGTTTCTGAAAGAATCTGTGTTGAATTGGTGTCAATTGATCTTTGAACGTTTGAAAGAATTCACAAGTAAATCTACCTGATCCTGGAGTATTTGGGGTTGAAAAAATTCAATTATGAAATTATTTTTTTTACTAGACATGAGGCTATTCATATCACTTAATTATTTTTGAGTGGCATTTGGTAGTTTACATTTTTGAAGGAACTTATCTATTTCATTTAAGTTATAAAATTTATTGGATAGAAATTGTCTATAATGTTCCTTTCATGTTCTTTTACTGCTTGCAGGATCTCATTCATTTCAGACAGCAGTAACTTGTGACTCTTCTTCTAATCAGCCTGAGTATGGATTTATCAGTTGTACTGATTTACTCAGAGAACACAAATTAGGTTTCATTAATTTTTCTCTGTTGTTTGTAAGAAATTTTCATCGATTTCTGCTATTATCATTTTTTAACCTTCTGCTTACATTATGATTATTTTACTCCCTTTTTTGTTTATTTCTTACACAAATATTTAGCTTTTTTGAAGGCTCTTAGTTGTTGTTGTTGTTGTTTTTTTTTGAGGAGGGTAGCTCCAGATTTTCATGTAGTATTAATTGCCTTCTACCTGATGAATTCATGTATGTGGTAATATATACCTGCCAGTGATGAATTTTCATTCCATTTGTTGTCTGGAATCTCTATTTCACTTTCAATTTTGAAAAATAGTTTTACTAGAGATATAATTCTAGGTTTGCAGATTTTTTTCTCCCTTTTTAGTATTATACTTCAGAGATAATGCTCCATTGTCTTCAGGTTTGATTTTTCCTGATGAACTAAGGTGATAAGTTTTTGAGAACTTTATCTGATATTCAGATGTATTACAGAGGTAATTGTTTATCCTACTGTCTTATGTGGGTGTGTTGTTGTTTTTCCCTGATCTCATATTCATAGATCAGTACCCAGCCAAACCTTCAACCTGGAGATTTCCAAAGCCTCAGTTCTAGCCATTTGAATCTTCCCAAACTCTCACCTTTACCTTCATGAAATATCCAGTTTTGATAGATTTTTCTCTGCCTGCATTCATTCTGAAAAGTGTCCTAGGAAACATTCTGGGAAATTTGTAGTGGTCACCTATACCAATTACTTTCCTTTTTAAAAGGATGATCCCTCTTTGCTGCTTATTATACAATCTCTGAAAAAACAGTGGATCATATGATTTTAATCTCCTAAAAAGAGAAAATATAAAGCTGTTACTACATCATGACCAGAAGTATAAATCCCCTAAACATTTATTTTAAACCATTGTTCCCAGTTTGTTCTATATTTTTAATTATATCCAACTGGCTGTCTTGGCTTTCTTAGTGTCATGTTTTTTCACATGTTTTTGAAATTTGTTTTGTAACCTTACTTGGAGTAGAAGAGAGTATTTGTTCTGTTTTGTTTTGTTTTTCTTTTTGTCTCTCTTCACTTTTTTTTTTTTTTTTTTTTTTTTTTTTGTCTTTCTGTTTTGCAGTTATCTCTATGTTGCTCCAGGGCCTCTTACACAAAAATCAAGTTTTTAGGGGTGCTATTGCAGATTTAGCCAAAGGGGCAGTGGAAAAGTTGAGTCATTTATGGTCACAAGTCTGTGTCCGTGCCCCCTCTGACATTTGCATTAGCATTTTTTTATAAGTCAAAACATATTTTTAAAAAGTTTTAAAAAACTTTGGTAACACATAAATAACAAAAAATTTACTGTTTTAATCACTTTCGAGTGTATGATTCAGTGGCATCTGTGAAAACAACATTTTGTAACCATCAACACTGTTTCCAGCTTGGTTTCATCATCCTAAGGAGAAACTCTGTACCTATTGAAATATAACTCTCCATATTCCCTTTCCTCCACTCCTGATCTCTATTATGCTTTGTTTTTATGAATATGCTTTTTCTAGAAATTTAAAGTAAGTGCACTCAGACAGTATTCCACAAAATTTGAACTCCTTCTTTTCAAATCCTAATAGCTGTGACTTTAGGTTTATGCAAAGAAATATAGCTAATCTTGACATTTTACTATTTTAATATCCAACAACAGGCATTTTGGTAGGTGAATAGTGCTCCTTTGCCCCCCAAATAGGTCCCAATCCCTATAAATTTTAAGATATTCAGATGGGGAGATTATTATGTTTTAGCAGGTGAGCCCTGAATGCAATCCACAAGATTGAATGCAATCCGCCTTATAAAAAAAGAGACAGTGAAAGATTCCACTCATGAAGAAAAGATATGTAAAGGCAGAGTGGACAGAGATTTCAAGATCATTGGCCAAAAAGACTGGAGTAATGTGAGCAGAAGCCAAGAAATGCTAACAGCCATCAGAAGCTGAAAGAGGCAAGAAATGGACTCACCCCTAATTCTCTGAGTGGCAGTGTGGCCCTTCTAACACCTTGACTTCAGCCCAGTGATGCTAACTTCATAATTCTCAACTCTCAAACTCTTTTATAAAAGAATAAATTTATATTGTCTTAAGTCCCCAGGTTTATTGTAATTTTTTATATCAGCCACAGCAAACTAATATAGGGTTCTTAGCCATTTATAATTTTTATAATAAAAATCATATAAATAAATATACATGGACTTATATTTTGAAAATTATTCACAATTCTATTTAAATTTACTGTATTCAGAAATTTTCAATAATTCCTATTCCTATGTGTTTCTATTTTTAAGGAAGAATGATTTCAGGATAAATAAGCCCTCATCCTTACCACCCACATTACCAAGCATTTTATGAGTTTATATAAGGATCAAACATGTCAACTTCTCTACAAGTTTGAGTAGACATCCATACTGTATGGCTGTCAATAACTGTAGCCTCCTGAAGTATCTCCTGTTCTCCAATTTTATCATTCTCTAGTTTATCCTCTATCCTGAGGTAGGAGTAAACTTTCTGAAAGTGCATATCTGTTTGCAGTTTACTTCTAATTAAGTCCCTAATTCCTCCTATACCTTTCTAGTCAAAATTCAAGCTCTTTAATTTAATCATCAAGGTTATCTTGTTATCCCAGTCTTAAATTTTCTATTCTAACCATACATTTATCACCACTTTACATGATTTAACTGCCCATGTTTTGTGCTTACCATGTATCTTATAAATGCCTTTATCTTAGCTTTATCACAATATATTGTTAAAAAAAAAATCATTTTACTGTTTTACCTAATTTAATAAAAGTCTCTTTGGGATAAAGATCAGTGATTATGTGGCCAAATATACTGATAAAAAGTATAGTTCTTGCAGCTCAATGTCTGTAGCTCAGCGGGTAGGGCACCAGCCACATACACTGGAGCTGGTGGATTTGAACCCAGCCTGGGGCCTGCCAAACAACAATGACAATAGCAACAACAAAAAATTGTCAGATGTTGTGGTGGCTGCCTGTAGTCCCAGCTACTTGGGAGGCTGAGACAAGAGAATTGCTTAAGCCCAAGAGTTGGAGGTTGCTATGAGCTGTGATGCCCAGCACTCTACAGAGGGTGACATAGTGAGACTCTGTCTCAAAAAAAAAAAAAGAAAAAAAAATGTAGTCCTTGCTTCTGAGTTATATTTATTGAATTTGATATGAGAAAATTTATATTAAAGTCAAAATTTCCAAAATTCGTAGATATTGGGCTAAAAGAAAAAAATATTTTGGTATAATTCAGAACTGAAAAAATACTGGGCACACTTATTGCTTTGAGGGGAATTACAGTAGGAATTTAAAATAACTTTAAAATGAAAGGTCTTTCCTTTGTGTTTAGTCAGTATTTTAAGGTACTTCAAGGGAAACCATTTAACATTACAATGCCTGCATAAATGTATATGTATAAAGTTAATGTACATTTATATTAAATAAATGTAAACTGCTAATCTTATCTTTGATTTACATATCCTTTAATAGTAACATGTTTACCTTCTAAGATGAAGCTGACCACTCCATTCTTTTTGGATAAAGTACTACATTTTTTCCTTTAATTTGTATTATTTTCAACATATTTCTTCTTTCCCTACTTTTGTTGTAGGTACAGCCATGAGGGGTATGGTAAGGAATAATGTTTTCAGTAGAAAGAATCCAATCTAATGTTAATATATATTTACTGAATTTTGTGCCTCACACAACAGGGCATTTTTACTATTCAAAATTAGTTTACTTTTATGCCTGTTTTATTGGTTCATATAATAAACAATGGTCATAAGAATGGATACATACTAGGAACTAATTTTTTGTAAAATGTGCTCGAGTCTTCCAAAAAAAAATATGGAGTAAAGGAACACATGTTATTGTTTAATCAAATAAAACAGAGTTGGTTGGTTCTAATTATTGATAGGTTAGCAAAGCACTAGCCTTGGCTTCTACAAAAGCATTAGCAGAATTGGCAGCAGGAACACACATGATTTATTCATTAAGAATGATCTTGAGCTTCCTGCATTTTAAGTTCCAGGCACTCACACTGTATAATGCCATGCTATTTAGCAAGAACTAGTCTGAGACGGGAAGCACTTTAATGTGTTTACAGAAATATCTTTTTAAACAGACATAACTATCAGACAATCTCCTGGTAAAGCTTTTACTCTAAAATGCTCGGGTAAAAGATATCACTCCACAGTCACAAAAATTAATTTCAGGGACTAACATTTGTTTCAGACTGATGTTAGATGCCCATTATTTATTGGATGGAATTTCCTGTATTCTGTGAAAACACTAGCATTTACCAGGTGCTTTCTTATGACTCTTACCAGTATAAATTTAAGACCCATTAAACATTCCCCTATATTTTTATCAGATAGTCTATCTATCTAATGAAGGTATAGTATTACACAAAATAATAATAATAACTTTAATGACAATATTAACTAATATTTATTGAGCACATAGGAAATGTCAGATATCTGCTCAGCACTTTATCTGTACCATCCCATTTAATCCTCAACAGAAACCCTCTGAAATAAGTGCAATTATTATCTCTGTGCCACTTCTCTGAGGCTAACCTATCTTAAGTGCCTTGTCAAGGCTGAAACAGACATTCCTGGAGTGGCAATTTGTCATCAACTCTGTCAGTGCGCAAACCTGAATTCTCAATCATTATGTTAAACTGTGTTTTTATTTTTAGCATTTCTCCCACTTCAGTAGTAAACAGCAGATGCGTCCATCACCTGAATGACAGAACTTATTCCTATGTAAATAACTGCCAAACTTGTCTCCAAATTTAGTACCTTCCTGAACTGCTGCCTGGAATTTCAAATGCCCAAACATTTCTCTGACAACACTAATACTTGTTTTTAATATTTATTTATGTATGTATTTATTTATTTGATACAGAGTCTCCTTCTATTGCCCAGGCTAGAGTGCAATGGTATGATCATAGCTCACTGCAGCCTCAGATACCTGGGCTCAAGTAATCCTCTTACCTCAGCCTCCCAAGTAGCTGGGACTATAAGGCAACCACCACCACATCCAGCTAATTTTTCTATTTTTTGTGGAGAAGGAATCTTGCTCTTGTGCAGGCTGGCCCAGAACTCCTGACCTCAAGCCAAGTGATCCTCCTCCCTCAGCCTCCCAGAGTGCCAGGATTACAGACATAAGCCAATGAATGCAGCCACTAATCCCCTTTCAGCTGCCAATTACCACTACCTTCATTACTCTCATGTACTTTAGCATTTCTCTTTAACAAATTCAGTTTTCAGACTAAATTTATAATCCATCATCCCAAAACCCCAAACAATTTTTTAAATTTTTTTGAGAAGCCACCAAATCCATACAATAGAAATCAAGCTGTTGGATCTCCAATACCCCTTCTCTTCTCTCATTCACTTCTGTGCTCTTCTGCTAGTCCCTTGCACTGATAAACACACTTCATTCCACCTTTCCTCATTGTAAACATTAAACATTGCTGATTTTGTCAGTATTAGTTCAAAAACCAGGGAAAGTCTATTATGAGTGGAAATACATATATTATCCAACTCAAGATTGTTTATATTTAGAATATTCCCTTCTTAGTAAGATTAATAACTGAAATAGGCATAATGGCCTAAAATGTTTAAATATCAAAACTTCTTTTTTTGCATTTTGTTATTAACACAAATGAATTTTAATGAAGAAAATGCCTAGATTAATGAAAAGGTGAGAAAATCCTGATTAAATCACCTATTAGCTTTGAGAACTTAGGAAAACAAGTTACTTTCCAGTGACCTTAGTTTTTTATAGAATATGATAATTCCTGCCCTTTCTACTCACATTGTTGTTGTAAGAATTAATTGAGATTAGGTATGCAATACTACTTTATAAGCCCTAAACACTATTAGTTCATAACTGACAAAAATCTCAAAGTCTTTGCTCAGGAATTTCTCCGGCTGCTGAAGAAAACATGATTGCATCATGTTCCCTGATCTGCCAGGACTCAGAAATGAAAATGAAGGAGTAAGTGTTTTGTATCTCGGAGCTACAAATAGTCTAGGATGAGTAGAACTCAGTGAGTACCTAGAGGTTTGGCAGAAAATAAAATAATCATTGTAGCTAGGATCTAGTTTAGAAGAATCTTATTCATCCTAAGTGGAAGATTAGACTTACTCTTTGATGAGAAGGAGAGTTGTTAATGTATTTGTAACACAGAGATGACATGATCAGTTTTATGTTTTCAGACACTCCCTTTGGCAGCGGTATAAAATATTACACTATAGAAGACCTTAATCCCAATGGATTAAGGAATGTTAACTCATACTGATAACTAACATTATATTGTTGACTTTGGACATAGAGTTGATATAAATAAAGATAGCAACAAAATGATTCATCCGAAGTTGCAAACCTGTGAGAGTAGCTTGTTTTGTCTTCCCATTTGTCTTCACATTTGTATGTTTCTTTCTACCCTTTACTATATCAGGAAGTGGTCTTATCTCTAGTCAACAGGTGAGGAAACTGAAGCACAGAGATGTTGAATGGTATGTAGTATTAGATGAGATAACCAGCTTTTTTCAGAGTCAGAGATAATTGCTTTTCAATAATCAGCACTTGTCTCAGAAACCAAATAACAGTAGACAATTTCCTCTCCCTACAGACAAATAGAAAAATCTTACTTGAGCCTGGCATGGTTCTTCAATGCAGCATACTATTTTGTGAAGATGTCATTGAACTTTTTGCTGTGGCATCATGGACATACCACAACTTTATCTGTGTCTCTTTTGTAGGATGTTTAAAGAAACTCATCTAAGTATTGGTTCAAATGATCATATGGACCAGCAGAGCCTGATACCTAATGACGATAGACTTTCTGTCCTATGGCTCTTGGGCATGTGCTCAAAGCTTTTTAGTGTTGGGAGGAAGAATTGAGGAGCATATATATGATTCTTTACAGCAAATACTCAGTAATAATATGCTATGTTCTAGTCATTAGGCATATTGCAGCTGTGCTTTAGGAGAAATCTATGCACAAACACTTGTAAAACAGAGAATTGCAACATCATCACATGAGCCACATGAGAACAGAGCTCCTGATAAATTGGAAAGTAAATATATATGACAATTATACAGAATTGGACTGAGATTTAACAAGGATCATTCTGTATCTGTAAGTATGATAACAAAGCATGAAAAAAATAACAGTCCATTTATTGTCTTAGATGACTGTCAAAGGAGATGTAACCAAACAAGAACTGACCTTACTTATGACTTATGTAGAAAGTTATTAGGCTAATTATCTCATCATTCCCACCCTCTGAAGTCTTGTGTAAGAGCTGCTCCTTCCTTAGAGTCATCCAGAAACACTCCATACAATGTGCATCCTATTGCTTGAATTCATATTCTTAAATCAATGAAAGCAGCTTGGCATGTTGGCAACACTGAAAATGAAGAGACTTAATGCTATTTGATCCTAACTCTAATACTTCTTTACTGAGAAATCCTAAACAAATAACTTTCCTAAGCATTAGTTTTTATAAATCCTTTCAGCTAGATTATTTTATTATTGAAAACCTATTAACAAAAAAATTAAGCAGCTGATGATCTACTATCAGGTGTTATTCTCTGCTTATTTGCTTATTAAGCATACGACTTAACTCCTAAATGGAAGTGTACCTTTTCTACATTCTCCAAGTAGCTAGTGTGGTAATAAACACACAGTGGTGGACTGACTTAAAAGATCTGCTTTGCCTTATCTTCATATTCTATCACTGTGGTATTAGTTGATAATATGATATGCAATAAATCCTCTGGTTAGATTTATGAGGGTAGATTTTCTAAAATAAAGCCAATTTTTTTTTTTTTTGGCATAAGCTAAAGAATTTTTCCCTCTGAGTTTCAGGAGTACTCTTTAACTTTAATGCTATGTGCCAACTGCTATTTCTAAAATGTAATATTAAATATTTGGATTATGAATGATATTAGCTGAATATATTATTATGAATTATAGATTGAAAAAGCCAAATGTTTGCTATGTCTAATTTCTACAATTCCAAGGAAAATTTCCACCAAGAAATTACACTTTTTCTGTAACTAATTATAACAAGTGACAAATTATGAGGTTATAACACAAATAGGATAACTGTGTATCTATACCTTGTAGGCAGTGCAATAAATATATTAAATATAAAATATTAGTATCAGGATAAAATGATCTTTTTGAGTGTTTTCTACTACAAGAAGTTTCCTGCATAAAATACTTAACAAGGAATTGACCAAAAGGTTTGTGGGCTTCCTGTGTCATTTCACTGGAATATTGGCTGTATCTTAAATGAGTCATAAAATGGCAGATGGAATACAATTTTGGGAGAAGAATATGATTTTTAGAAATATTTTAATGTACAAATATATGCAATGGAAAAGAAAGTTTAAAAAGCATGCAAAGTAAACCAATGCTCTTCCTATAGAGATGCTCTTTTTGTTGGATTATTGGATGAATTATGCCAATCTTTAGATTCATGAGAATAATATATTATCATATTTGTATTTATTACCTCTGCAAAATCCAATTAATGAAAATGAGGCCATTGTTATTAGAATGGAAAAGCAGAGCGTGAAGTCGGCTAGACTGTGGACATAGTGATGACGGCTGCCTGGTTCTCTAAGAGACAAAACCAAAGGTGGCAAGAAGTGACGGAGACTCTACTTGTGCCTGATGACCTTGAAAGAGTAAGAAAAGTGGAAAGAGAAGTGACCCTTTTGTCTCCAAACAGGAACACATAGCTTATATTTTCTAAAGAAGTATTTTATAAAAATCATCTGGATTTCCAATAACGTTCACTAGAATGGATGTCTAAGTTTTCTTCATAAGGTGATACAGTTAGCAAAATTTTACTTAAGAAAGATGTATCAAATAGTATCACTTCATGTTTAAAACAACAAAAACAAGCTTTCTTATACTCCCAATTTAATTTCAAAGCCTATAAAAAGCATTTTACTGTAAACACACAATTCATAATCAATACATGAGGAAAATAAATCTGAGGGACAATCAAAACTGCATAGTAGATTTATACATTCATTTTTGTGGGTTTGGGATAGTTTATTATCTGCTTTTTACTAGCCTCAAAAGTACCCAGCATCTTTAAGAAGCATCAACTTTCTGTATTAAATCAGAGTAATAAACTATTAACTCAGGGAGATAAAGATAACTCCATTAATGATGATAGGAAGCTGGCTTGGATATAAGTCACTTCTGACTCTTATCTTTGTTTTCAGTTTCAACTTCAAAAGAATAATGAGAATCAGCTTTTCCTCCTGTCCTCCCTCAAGGGTCTTTGTAAATGTTTTGGAAAAGTTTTAGCAGTTAGGGAGATAGGTAGTACTAGGATGACCTTGAAGTAAGAAATGTATGTATGACTATATTTCAAAACAGTATTTATTTCCACTGTGTCCCATCAGCAGGACTAAATAAATACCAGCAAAAGAAAGCCATGACCTGAACTACTGTTCAACCATTAAAAATAAGAATATAGGTCTGTGATTACCTATTTCTGTGATATATCTTTTACCTAGAAAAAGTAAGTGTACAAATACTTGAGACTCCATTTATTGACGGCTGAGTTTTAAATGTGAAGTGATTATTGGTTCTCAGTGTTAAATGTGAAATGATTCATGTTTATTTAAGAATGTCACCCAGTCGCCAAATAATAAAGTTAGGTGGATTTAATATTAATAGAAAAATATTTTTGCTGAATGACTCTTAATATAAAGTGAAATGGCAAAGGCAAGTTCTATTAAAGGGGTGAAGTTTACCTTTTTACCTTTTCATTCTTTTACTACTTCTTTTTCTTCTCCTCCTTCTCCATTCTTCTTTTCTTATGCTTTTTATTTTTGTTTGATTTCACAGACCACTTCCAACTCTAAAGATCTGAGAATGTGTGAGCCCTCATTCTTCATTCACCTTCCGGTTCAATCCATTTACTCTCATACTAAACTCTTCCTCTTCACTCTGCTGCCCTCTTCTCCCTGGGTTCATTCCAGCCCTTCCTCCAGCAGACATTGCCACGTCCCCCAGTACCCCTGTACCTGCTCTCATTTTCCACTTGTTGATAGTCAGTACTTCTGGAAGATAATTCTTTCAAACATCACTTCCTTCACTAAGTATCTTCAGATTCTCCCCCAGACAACTTGATGAATTAGGACACATATGAAAGGATGTCTTGATATCGAGTTTGTAGCGTATTTAGGCTGATGTCAAAGCTAACGAACCAGGCAGGAACCATGTCAAAAGCAATCTGGGTTGCTAAACGAACAAATTTGAATATTATCATGGATGTCATAGAATTTAGGAAGGACTTGAAGCAAAAATATACCAGGTTAGGCTTGTGATTTAGAAAAATTTCTCTAACCAGCAATAAAGAATAGGTTGTAAACAAGAAAGTCTGGAGCCAGCAGAAATCTTTCAATAATTACATGAACACACAAAACAGATTGTAGGTATTTGATGGCATACTCTGCACCTTACACATAAAGGTTTTAGTGCCAGTGACACTGTTCATATTTGTAAGGATTTTCAACTTGGATGGTCTATATAAGTTTTATCACATTTTAAAGTGGAGAGAATCCAAAATATTGCAGATCTTTGCAAAATTAGGTCAATAACTTTTAACCTTAAACATATAACACGTATAGTGTGACAAAGCTCTAATAGCCATTGTAGAAAAAGAGTTCCAAAATTGCTTTGCAGGGTAGACTAAGCACTGGCATCAGTGTATAACTTCCCAAGGGAAATACCTCAAAGGTGACCATAGTGATGTTCAGTAATAAGGTACGGAGCTCTTTTTCGAGGATGAATTTGTGCACCTAATTGTCCGATGGCCTGTATATCCCAAGTTAGATTGAAATTAGCAAAGGCACATTTTTAAAAATCAAACTGTAACTGGGGAAATAAATGTACTAGTTATCTGTGTAATCATAAATATTTATTGCCTCTGAGGCAATACATTTTGTTCTAGACTTTAATGAGAGAACATTTTGCGATATTTCTTTGGTTCAAAGGCTATAGTTTCCATCAATTTCTAAAACTGATGGAAAAGGGACATTGATTTTAAGCTATTCCTTCCCAATAGTTTCCATAAATACCTTTTGGTTCTCAAATACTCTAATCTCATTTATTTAGAAGAAAGTTTAATGTTTATCACAAATACATTTTACTTACATTTTATGAAATGATTTATGAAAAATGGTAGGAATGAGAAGAAAACCATAATTAAAGGAACGAATCAAGTAGTAATGAAGTAATATGAAATAAAGGGCATTTAACACGTAGAAGTTAAGATTTGTTTTAGCCACCAAGACTAGCATTAAGAATTCAATAAATTAGAGAAAATGTGAGTGACAAACGTTTCAAAGTATAAATGTCTTTTCTCTAAAAACATCTCTGCATACCACACATTTACCCCTGTACACATAAACCCCAAATGCTTCAGTGTTTTATCTGTGTAAACTGGAATTGTTATTTCATATGTAACAATTGTGGGATTTGAGACAAATGTCTAAACAGAACCAATGGCAGCTTTATCCTATTTTTCAATACACTAGACCAAGATTTCAGGAAACATCAGCACAAGAGGAGATGAGTTAAAGTCTGTAAAGACCAACATCAGACCCTGCAATGAGTGTCCACAAAGAACACCCACAAACTGGAACGGAGAAAAAGAAAATCATGCTTTGTAGTCAGGGACGTTGGGATTCCAATTCCAATTTCACCACTCAGTATTGAGTAAATGTGGGTAAGTTTCTGAATGTCTCTTGAACTTTCTTTCTCTATTTATAAATTGAGATAATAATAGCCTAAAAACTCGTCAGGAAGCCGTACGGCAGCGCATGGAGTCATCAAACACAGTCTGTCAGTAGTACACGTTCACTAAAAGGCAGTGAAATGTCACTGCAGCTGTAAAATAAATTAGCAAAACAGAGATGCACGTGCTATTCAGACCACAAAATAGTTAAAATGAGATTATTTCTGGATGGGAGGAATAGACCTAGGAGAAAGATTTAAAAAACCGGTGAATGTATTTGTGGTAGTGGTTAGAATTTTAATGTACAAAATTGATGGAAAAGGGGCATTTCAGACAGCAAGAACCATATAAAAAGATGCTAGAGTATTTGGATACTTTAACATGGGTGGGTGATACTGTTTGGAAGGACTGGCTTTGGGTCTAGTTGTGAAGATTATTAAAAACCTCAGCAGAATGGATAGTTCGGTTCCTGATTCACTAGTAGCAATTGACACGTTTTTAAACAAGTGAATACCATCTAAAAAACATTTCCTCACTACCAAGATTACTTCTGTTTTAATTTTTAAAGCTCATGAACTTATTAAGAATGTCTACCAACTCAGTCTTCATGAATGTGTAAATGGCAAAAACATTATGTATTAACATTTATTACAAATCCTTTAACACACTACAAAATGCTTGTGAAAATTATTTTTCACCCATTGTGATGCCATTTTAACAATTTTTCCACAAACATTCTGACATTGAGAACTAACAGCCATAAAACAATTTTTCAAACGCTTTGTCAAGAAAAATATTTCCAAACTTGAGGATGTGATATTATCAGAAACTCCAAATATTGCCTGAACTCGTGATGAACCATTCTCTCTCTCTTCATTGAAAGGCCTCAGAGATTCTTTCAGAACACACAAAACCTCCTCGCTACTGCAGAATAAACACAGGCAGATCCCCCACCCCGTAAACATTTGATGGAAAGGAAACAGCTGCTGTATGAAAGAGAGGCTTCCTCGCACATTGCGAGTTAACTTCCGATTAGACTCATCTTTAGTTTATTGTAATCCACAATGTTTCTGGCTTGAATATGAAACATACTGAGTGTTTCAGGGAGGAATATTTGTTTCTGAATGCCGAGCACTGTGTTCAGCCTAGCAGAAAGGCCTCTTATCCCTTTGGGCTCCCACAGGCTTGTGGAATAAAAGTGAGTTGTGCATCACTGGTTTGCTGTGGTTTCTGAAACCATATCAAACCGCCTCTGTCATGCTCTTCATTCAACAGATGGAAAATATTGCCTTGCAGCTCAGTGCCAGGAAGAGAGGCTCATTGGGAGAGTTGAATAGGGTCCAGAGAGGCATCCAAGCCATGTGCATTCCAGCAAGGGGTTAACAATCGAGGGAAGTAGGAGTTCACTGAGGCAAGGCAGTGAGAAATGGCCAAGCTGCTTTTGTGATTGATGACCTGTGCATTGCAAAGAAAAAAGAGAAAGGAAGCACAGACAGACACTTTGGTATGGAACACCGGCATTGGTAACTATAACTATACATCCAACTCCGATGATGATTTATGGCGTGGTTCTGAGTCAAATCCCCCCAGCTGGGGTTGCTAATAACATGCAAACATGTTTTTGAAAAACCAAAATAAACATACAAAATATATTTTGTAATTGCTCTGCTTTCAGTATTTTATGTCTTCATTTAATACCTAAAGTCATCCATCTAGATACAATTCTAAGATGGCTGGGTGCAACACAGTTAAAGACGATTTCCACTGAGCAGAATCATCTGCCCGCTTCTCACTAAAGTCTAAGTTTATTAGGCTTCACTTCCTTCTCAAGCTACAGTCAAACGCAGCCACTTTAGTATTTTCTGATTTTACTTTCCTCCCTGGGTGCTTCATGTTGTGTCAGCCTAGCCATGATTATCATGAGAAGCACAGGTCTGTGTTAGAAATCTGACTAGTGGTGTGATAAACACGTTCAGCTCAGCTAAGGAGAAGACTTTACCCAGGGAGGAGAAATTTTAATCGACTTCAGTTCTCAAGGAGTGCTCAACTGTATGCCCTCCACAGTTACGCAAGCATGGACCATTTTTATGACAAAATCCAGATCAGGAAGCATCAAATGTAAGCAGCTGCTAAAAATATTTGAGCAGCCTAATAACCCCCCCCCAAATACTTAGATGTTTTTCTTCGGTAGGATGGTTTTGCCCACATTAAATGCCATTTGTAACAAGGCATATTGACCAAGACTATATAGATAGATTGGATAGCTAAATAGGTGTATGAACATATATGCATTTACCCTCATAATATTAGCTATTTAGTACGTGCTTCCCATGGGTCAGTCACCGTACACTAATATTTACCCCTCTTGATCTCTCTTTAACTCTGCAAAGTAGGCTTCCTTCCTGGTGGCATGTTTTTTGATGTGGAAATGGAGGCACAGTACCAAAGTCACAAAATCACTACGGGGCAGAGCTGGTCGATCCACTCAAGCAGAAACCAAAGACTGTACCCAACTGCTCTCCCGGGCAGCTTTTCATTCTGTGAATGGATTCCGAGTATGACTCTAAATTCAAACCCATTAAACCTCCTTATCAGGAGAAGAAGAAGGCCCTTGATTCCCTTCTGACCTGGAGATTGCACATCATTGCAGCCCTTCAGTACTCAGGGCCTTGAAGCCTTACCATTAACGAGGTCTGGTGCTGATGCTTCCTTTTAGTGAGGGATGAGCTCCTGGGCTTCAAGTCACTCAACACTGAATTTACATAGCCTTTTCATAGTTACCCAGCTTAACCTTTGTTTTTCAGCATTGACAGTCCTTAAATCTGTTTGTGGTTAGTTGATCCTTTGTAATAATTTACTTTACCAACCAAAGTCAGTGGGAAAAATTGAGCCTTTTATAATAGGTTATTTCAACCAAACTCTGCAAAGTTAATGTAGACACAGAAGAGTTACAGGATTGGTTCAATGTTACAATTAGTAATTATTGTATTTTATATTTGAAAACAATTTAAAATACATTCATCACTAGAATTTGAAGAAAGGATTTGGGTTTGTTTCAGTTACCCTAACCTATTAGGGCACCTACCTATGGGTATAAAGATGTGCACTTAAGAATCACACTGAAACCTTTTTATAGCAACCACTGATAACAAAACAAATGAAGATTGTGTAGTCATGGTCATTCGGCCACAAGGAAGAATATTCATTAAGTTACTCCAGGTCATGGATAATTTCCCATCAGAATCTCCACAAACAGAAGAAAAATAGTAATCACCAACATGGGATGAATTCTCCCAGGAACCCACCTAGGAATTAGCGCTACAGAACCGTGACACATGGAGAACACAAGGTGGAAGGGCTGTGTAAGGATCTGATGTGTCTTCACCTACCAGAGAACTGTTCTTAATGCCAAGAGCAGGGGGCTGCTGATGTGAACTGCTCTACCAAAGATGCTTCTCTCCGCCTTAGCCCTGTCCCCTCTTCTATGCATGACTGTCTCAGGGAGCTCCAATGCAAACTCCTCTCCTCTCTCAGCATGTCCATCTAACTCCAGGCTGCCTTCGTATTTCATAAGTAGACATTGTCATCAGTTTCCTATTATACATGAAGAAGATAAGTTTTACAAACTTCTATCCTTTAAAATTAAACTAGACTCTGCTTCTCTGATATACAACAGGGGCAAACTGCTTTTCAAAACTCATCTAATAGACAATAATTCCCCTGTAGGTAGATGGTGCTAAGGTGTGTTAACTCAAAGTTTTGACCACATATTGGCCCTTGCTTAGTGTCACTCGAATTCTCTGTTTTCTTCTGCTGCTTGAAGCATGCATTGTTTTGCAACAACCCATAAAAAAGGGGGGGGGAAGGAAGAGAGAAGTAACTAAAGAAATATATATTTAAATCCCAGTGACAATATTTCAGGATATTACATAGGAATAACTATAATTAATATCCTTCTTTCGTAGGAAGATTTTATTTTCTGAGCTTATTTTGAAAAGTATTGTCAGGGCAGTGTGGTGACGGCTTAAGGAAGTTGCTAAAATAATTTAAGAGAACAAGAGCAAGTAAAGTTTTAGTAAGAAAAGTTTATTGTAACAGTTTGCACAGCAAACTGGACCTCATGCTAGCAACTGCAGGCAGGATGGAGAGCACAGTGCTGGATTTAACACACAGCTTCAGGGGGCATCGGCTGCTTTTTAGTTTTCCAGGGTCTTGATCAACTTGTGTGCTCCCATAACAACTTGTATCTATCTGTTCATGTCAGAAAGTCCCTGGGACATTAGTCATTCCACCAAAACAGCTAGTTCCCAAAGCCATCCACCTGCAAGGTCTTGCACCTGCAAGGTTTTGATTGGCAATTAGCTACCTTCCCTTATCCCAGATAAGCTTGACACAAATCAGTCCAAAATAGCCTAACCACATCTGCCATCCATCCTGTTCATGTCTAACTAACTGCCTAACCTAACAGAATCGTGGCATGTTTTTGAGACCTGGTTTATGAAAGGATATCAAATTAAAAATCTCTTCACTCATCCTCAGGAAACTTTCTTGTTAGTAAGGTCCATATCAAGTCATGTGTTAGATTAATTGATACCCTATTTTCTCTTAGAAATATTAAATGTGCACATCATTAAAATATTTTTAATCAGTTCATTATTAAATTTCAAAATTAAAAAAAGACCTTGATTTTCTTAGATATCTGGAAGCAGGGAGGCAGGAGAATCCAGAGATATCATATTGTGATTATTGCCAAATATTCCATTTATTATTGTATTTTCTCATTATTTTACCTCATTCTTCTACCCTTTTCTTTGGCTGAGAATATCTAGATATCTAATATGAAACTCTCCACACCTTTCGAGAACACGGAAAGACCAAAATGTGGTAATAAGTCAATTAGTCAAAATTTGTTGTCTAACCGTGTAACCTTGAATTACTAGTAAAAATATAATAATGAACTTGATTATTTTTCAAACAAAAAGAAATCATGCCTTACAGGCTTTATAAAAACACTGATAAACATGCAGGTAATCAACTATAATATGAAAAATGGAAGAATATTCAAGTTAGGCATAAAAACATAATATTGATGAAGAAAATATTATGTTTCAGGATGGAGCTTACCAAGAGATTGAGGGAGTTGATTTCCTCCCAAGGAATCCTTTCTTGATTTCCTTACAATGGTATTCCCTTCCCTCTCACATGGGTACAGACACACGTACAGACACACACGCAAACATACACCTGTGGGCACAGACAGCTACCGCTTCCCTCCAGCTCACTCAAGTTTGTGAATTGGGAAAATGGCTTTTCCAGTACACTAGATAAACTTGAAATTGAAATTATTTGAGAAAGGAAATAAATAAAAATTCTTAGTCGTCATAGTAGTGAAGAGGAAATAAAAAGATTTAGGTAGAAATATTTGTAACCTCTGAAGAAATGTAATGTCTATTCATTTGCCTTCTGTTGTGAAGTGGGACTGCACCCAGAGTTTGGGCAGGATGGCTAAAGGTAATGCAGACATCATCTGTGACTGTATCCATCTACAGAATTAGCATAACATTTGCAGAGGTAAACATTTTTATGAATATTTTCAGAAAAGAGAAAACTGTACAGTGCTTGTGCTTTTTCCTTGGGGGGTTGTTTTGCAACTTATATTCCTAAGTTGTTGCATAAGTTCCATGTCACGCTTTCTCTATGGTGTCTCTATTCTCAATATTTAGACCCTATGCTCAATATAAATACTTATTTGATTGTCTCTAAATTTTATATAAATATATACTGTGCTAAAAATGAAAACAAATATGAAAATATAAAAACAGACGACACGTCCAGGTTTCTAAGGGGTTATTCTAAAGCAAATTGAAGCACAATGTGCGTGTAGCATGTGTTTTTACACGGCACATATTTCTTTTTTTTTTTTTTTTTTTTGGCCAGGGCTGGGTTTGAACCCACCACCTCTGGCATATAGGGCTGGTGCCCTACCCCTTTGAGCCACAGGTGCCACCCCATGGCACATATTTCTTTACTTGCTTGCAACTAATTTTTTCCTATTTCTCTTTTAAGGCTAAAAACACAGTGGAGTGTGATGTATGCAAATAAAAAGTCCAGAAGACTTTATGCACAAATAATTATTGAAATAATTATTAAAATAATAACTAAAAGTTTTTATCTATAACAAGGTATGGTGAAAATTAATTACAAATTGATACATGATGGGCCCTAAATCATTTATGTACTTTTTCTATGAAATAAACACACACAAACATGCTTACACATGCACAGAAAACTCAACAGAGAAATAAACTTTAAAAAATGAAATAAAATAGGGCAGTGTCTATGGCTCAAAGGAGTAGGGTGCAGGCCCCATATATCAGAGGTGGTGGGTTCAAACCTGGCCCTGGCCAAAAACTACTAATGATAATAATAAAATATTATTATTTTATAATTATAATTATATTTTAAAATATAATAAGAATCTCATGGAGAGGAAAAGTGAAGATAAAACTGTATTAGCAAACCAACAGCAGTACCTACTGCATTATCTTGAATGAGATGCTAAGGGCCTTACGGCTCATTCACATCCCTCTATCTCTCCACCTTTTTTCTGGCTACTTCTTTGCATATAAGAACCTATAGAAAATCTTCTATGGACAATAGACTTAATGCATCTCGATCTAGTTTCTCCAAGCTTTTTCTCTATGTTACAACCAGTGTAACCGTGTAACCTTGGATTACTATGAAAAAAGATATAAAATCTATGTGACAAAGATCTTGTCCTCTGAGGGAGAAAAATGCAGATAATAACAAATGTAAAATTAAAGTATGGGGAACAGAGGTGGCTCTTACTAATTCTGATAAAAAAAAATAAGTGATATGTATTAAAATTCCAGAAACAGCACTGCAGGCAGATAAACAGGGTTTAATTTAGATAATGAATGTCTGAAATTTTTAGTCTCATTCTCTATAAACATCAACATTTCTAATGTAAAACAACGGACACAATGGTATGGCTGGCAAACTCTGCAGGTTTAGTTAATAAAAGTTATTTTAAAATTGTTTTTAGAGTAATTAGTTATGAAAACACTGTTGGAGGTGACACAGAGCTCAGGAAGAAAGCCAAATTTTGGGTCTCCATTTTGGTAAAAATATGAGATGAAAATGGAAACTACAAAGAGTATTACTATTAGATCTATAAGATGATAAAATACAAAAAGGAACATATGTGAACCTATCTAGCTTATTAAGAGAATTCCTTTAGATTCAATCTGTTATGACAGCGCGATGTTTAAAGCAGTGGTTCCCAAAGTATGGTCTCTAGCCTGGCGGCATCAGCATCTTGTGAGCACTTGTTAGAAAAGCTGCTTCTCAGACCCCACCCAGACACGATGAATGAGAAATCCCGGGGTGGAGCCCTGGCAGTCTTGTTTTAACAAGCCCTCCAGGTGACTCTGACTCATGATAATTTACACCATTGGTTTAGCTGAAACCACAAAAGAAGTGAAAGTATTATTCTCCAAAGGTAAAGGAATACTAAAAAGGGGAAAGGCACCCAACACCACAAACTAATTGTGTGTGCATTATTTTCCAAAAAACTTCTAATACGGATAAAAGAGTAACTGTTAAATAAGAAGGAATGCCTACATTTGAGAGTATTTTAAAACACCAAAAGTTGTAACATGCTTTTCCATCCATTGCTATTTTCTAACTCACCTGGATTCTTTGCCAAAACATATCTTTACAAATACATGAATTTGCTAGAGAGAGTGATTGTAAAAAATGTTGACTACCAACAAAATAATTTACGTACATTGATAAAATGTAAATTTTATCACTGTAAAATAAGCGACAGTGATAAAATTCAAGCAAAAGAATGACAATATATAAAAAAAGCTTTAAAATATTACGGTATTTCCAGAAATTTTTGGATATAGCTGTTGGTTTTTTTTCTTCTCCTTTCCTTTTCCTTTTTTTTTCTTGCCCTTGTGTTTCTAGTCACTGTTGCTTTTTTTCCCTCTCTTATTTTTTTCTAGAGCTACTATTGATAATATCAGAGCTATTATCCAGAGTATAATTTCTCAACAATGGGAAAAAATTACTGTAACCATATTACTAATCTTACACGACCTACGTCTCCATAAGGGGAATTCTGAAGGAGGCTTTAATGCTTACAAATGCTTTTAGCTCCATGGCCTATTTGCTGTCCCTAGGAGGTGGGTATTTAATCTGTCAAACATTTGTAAAACACCAAAAGTAGCCTGGCCTTTGACCTACGTCGCTAAAATTGTACCCCATTCTAGTGACGTTTGATTTCACCCAGCAGGTCCTGTGCATTTGTACCAGGCCTCAGGAAGCGTTCAGGCAGGGTATGATCTTTGACTTGTGACCACCTGTGTCCCATACTTTTTGTGCAAAAGAAATAAATGACAGGCTTGGAGATTAAGTCCAGTGCTCCGTTTTTATTCAGGTGTATTGCCAGCTGAGTTGAGTAACCCTTGGGCACCTTAATTTATAATGTTTTGCTTTGGTGGTTTTTTTACTGTTATAACTTGTAGCAATGCATGTGTTACTGACAAATTATCTTAACATTCTGTGTCACAAATGGCTTCGATTCTTTGGTAAATAGCTACATCAATCCAATAAAAAATCTAACCTAGTGCACGCACACATGCATAGACGTCCTTAATTACCGCATGTGTTTTCCATATCAATGTCATCATCAGTGTTTTTAAATCCAGGATCTTTGACATTTTGGGAGGCTTTCCATGGACTTACAAGTCGGTTGTTCTATATATTACTATTCCAGACTTAACCTGGAAATAACATTTGGAGATTCTATTGTGAGTAACTTTCATGTTAACTGTTCTGAAAATTACCAGGAGAGTCAACAACCAAAGAACCTTCCTAATAAAGCATAAAATCTAAGTTTCTCTGCAGTTGTTATCACAACGGTTTATTCACTTAAGAGATAATTATTGGATCTCCAATGTGTACCAAGAACTATGCCAGGCACCGTGTAAAATATAAAAGTGTGTTTCTTTTCGCTGAAAATCTGAGAAAGGAATTAAGACAAACGTGCAAATAACTCCAGCAGAGGGTCAGATTGCATTAAGTTCCAAACCAGAGGTGCAGGTGACGGGTGGCTTGGCTAAGAGAGATGAGGGGAGCCTTTATGGATGAGGTGGCATTGATTCCAGGAATTGGATGATATAAAATATATATTAAAATGGATGTAAAATAATTCAAGTAGGAGTAAACAGCATGAAACATTAAACAGAGAGGGAAAAACTGGTCTTGTTTGGAAAAGTAGTCCATATTGAATGGATAATAACACAGGACAGTGGGGCTTTCCTAGAAATATCCAGAGAGAGCTGGATTAAGGAGGATATTGAATATCATGATAAAGAATTTTAACTTTATAGCAATAAGGAGGTATTTTTAATCAAAGGGATGATTTTTGACTGAAGATTTTAAAAAATAAGATTCTATCACTAGTAAATACTATTTTTTGACTTATGTAGAGATAATTCCCATTTCTAAAACTTAAGTGTGTGAGTGTCATGAATAAGCACATTTCTTCTTTTTCTTGTGCCTCAGTTTCCTCATCCAAAATTATCACGTTGCTTCTCTATTACGGTCCCTGCAAAGATTTATTTAGCTAAAACACGAAATGCATCCTAATACAATATCTGGGCGATGGTAGTTGGACAAAAATATTGCCTTTCTCTTTTTTTCTTCTAAGTGTTTAATGAGCGGGGAATTGAAGATTAGAAGTAAGAAAACAAAATGTCAATGCCAATTATTATAATAGAATATGAAACTTTTATTTTTAATAGAGGCTTTGTAAAATACAATAGGTCTTTGCCATAGAGGGGTGCCCATGTTTATAGTACACAGTGTAGTAGAATAATAGTTAGCTGGGCTAATTTACCCCCATTTAATCTCAATATTATGGAAGAAAGATTGAAAGCCAATGTTTAATTTCAGGTCATAAATCTTACCCATATAGATAATCTGCTCCAACTTGATTGCACAAGTCAAAGAAGTCTGTTCAGTAAGGATGTGGCTTTAAGTCTCTTAATTTACATGACAACAGCCTCTTCTCAAACTGTTTAATCTTCAAAAAAACTATCCTTCTTCACATACAGGTACATACATGTAAGGTGGTAATTTGCATAATTTTGCATGCATCCTTGAGACGGTATAGTTAGTGAAATCAATCATTAACGGAATGTTTGTTACAACACACAATTCTCAACTCAAACGTGAATATTTTGAAATGTGAGCATCACATTTTTTCTAATTGATAATTCATGGAACTCAAATGATTTGCACATGACATGCATCCTCACAGAATATCTGGTCTATGATAGTTGAACAAAAATATTGGCTTTCTGTTTTGGGAGAGACAAAAAAATCAAAATGTTTCACTCTGAGAGACAAAGCGTTTCCTGTCACAGTATCTAATCCAGCATTCCATGGCGTCTTTCAACAAAAATTCTTTTTGGCAAACTGCACTGACGTTTTGCAGATTAACTTATGAATGAATAAGGTGACTTCATATCTATCAATTTGCCTGTGTGTGCAGAGGCCCCCAGCTCTCAATCAGAAGTTGTCGTCTGCAAGTTGTTATTATGGTAAGGGGACAAGTGGTGCTGAACAGAATGACAGACATAAATAAATACAATAATAATATCCCAAAGACTTATGTACATTTAGATCTTTCCTGGATATTGCCAATCTGACTTTCAGATTTTGCCTTCACAAAATCTTGCCCCTATCCATAACTCCACAATGCCCAATTCTCTTGCAAATGTCCCAGATTATCAAATGAACATGGTGAGGACCTGACACTAGCAGCCCGACTAACAGAAGATGGAGATGTGAGTGGTGACGAGGGCACCTACAGAGTGTCGAGGGACTGCAGGGCAGCGGCCAGAAGCTTGGCACCCTGTCGATGGGCTTGCAAATCTGGAGAAACATGACCTCAAATAATGATTCTCATATCAGCATTGTATATCCTATATATACTGTACAGAATCTTTACCTGTGTACATGAAATTGCAAAGTTAAATCGATTGTTAGCAGAATGTCACAAAGCAATTGCATCTTCACCTCTCTCTCTCGTGCCCTTTCTCTCCTCCTCATTTTCTCCTGGTTGAGAGATCAGAATTGCTACTAGTGCCACTGAGTAGGAGGAACCTAGACTAAGTTGAGAACAAAGTTTATTTACATCATTGGCCGGTTCTGATCTCTTAACTTGAACCCTGGCAATGATTTTCAGTGACACACAACATTTCCACATGTTGCACATTCTCAGGTACCTGGTGAATCTCTGCTTACTCTAAAAAGACTTGTTTACACCCAGGCATAGATTTGGAGTTTGGGGATGATTCCTATAAAGGTAGCAATTGTTATACTCTTAGTAGATTTCATTCATTTCCAAACTGGCAACCTACTCTGACAAATTTGCAAACACAGTTCTTTTTCTCTAAGAAAACGGGTCTTGTATCAGACGTCACCAGGGAAAATTTATATCACAGAACTTCTGAATCTAAATATATTCTAGAAAGATGACAATCAAAATAAATAGGCTGCCATATCTTATTAAAATAGAAGAAGACAATGAATGGTTGGGGCGGGGGGTGCTAAGGATATTTCCAGTTTTTAATTTTTTACATGTTTACCTCCCTCTGGACCCCTCATAATTTCCCTTTTTCTCTTCCCCCTTTCTACTAGCTGAGGGATGAAATTTCTACCAGTGCCACTAAACGTAAATCAGAGGAAACTAGACTCAGTTGGAACAAAATTAATCCTGAGCATAATATAGTCCTGATCTCTTGGACACTAGCAACAATTTCCACTGACACATATGTAGAAGCCAACGTCCTAAATAATACTGCAAAATTGGGGAAGTTTGTTTCCAGAAATCATGCTTTTGCTCTTTGCTTAAGGAGTCAAGTTTCTTAAATTTGAGAATCACTGGTCTAGTTAGTAAAAAATCTTGAGTCAGTTAAAGCTGCATCTAGTCCCCTGCTCAATCGCTTATTAGCGGCATCATTTCAGATAAACTCCTTGAATCTCAGTTTCTTCAACTGTAAAATATTTAGAGTTGGTGTAGAAAGTTCATGAGTCAATGATAGGTGCTCACATGTAGTTGTTAATAAATAGTATTCTTACTAATAACTTTGTATCATTTAACTGCAACCACTCATGCTAAGGGTTTTGTTAAGGGTTTTTGATAAAGGTTTTTATGACATAAATAAAAGCTGAAAATACAAGGCTGTTTTTGACTGATGCTAAGAGTTAGTTTTGAAAAAGAAAAAGCTAATGAGGATGACCTCCAATATGCCCATAAAGATTTTTAACTTGCCAGAATAAACAATTTAATTCAAATTTGTTAACACTACCTAATAGTTTTATTTAATGACATTTTTCAAAGGGGCAAAAAGCCCAACTGAGAAGACCAGCAGCTGCTGGGAAAGAAAACAAAGAGAATAACAAAAATATGATACCATTATAGTAAAGCACGTCACTGAGTGTCTCCTTACTAAAGGGTAGATTGAGAATTAGTTTAAAATAAGAAGCAAAGGGTGAAAGTTAAAACTGAGATGCCTAAAGTCCTTAAATTCTCAAGTATTCAATTGAACAGTAAGAGATTTTTAAGAGTTGGTTCTATATGATTCAGACCAATGATGATGATGTAAAGAATGGAATTATTGTAAAAAATGCTTTTATTAGAATGGACAAGAATTTCTTTGCCACACTGAGGGAAAAAAATAGATAAATTCTGCAAAATTATCCTTTGTGTAAAGAATACTTCAATGGGATAGTTATTTCTGGTTCCATTATTTTTAGCTTGTTAATAAAACATAGAGAATTGTGAAGTAACAAGAAGTTTGGTTCGTCATGTTATTTTAAAATTGTTGGAGACATAATCCTGGCTTAATTTCTGTAATCAATGGTAAGAAGTGTCAGCAAGAGAACAATCAAGGCATTTTTCTATAAAATAACTTACTTGGTACAAGAAAAAGAATTTTAGGCATGTGAAGTTAAATACATTATCAAAACCAATATAAAATAGACTCAAGGAAATAGCTGAATAAAATTCAATACAAGCTAGTATATTATACTTGAGCAAAATGCATGTTCTGAGATGAGACTGGAGTTAGATGTCAAAATTTACTTAATTTGTCTGATTCTTGGTTTTATCCTCTGTAAAATAGGGAAACCATACCCATTTCAAGTGTTTTTCTGAGGACAAAATGAAATATGGAATATAGAAAAATGGTAACATTTTTAACCTTTAAATATTTATATAGTGGGTATTGCACTAAATGGTTTGTATGTTTTACCTCATCCCTTTGTCACACCTCATTGGTTACGAACAATCAAAGACGTGAGTGCTGTATTTCCCTATCACACACATAAAGATATAAAGAGAAAGGGTGAGTAAGTGTTTTAATGACAGTCACCAGCCTATGAGTGGCGAGATCTGGACGTAAACCAAGGCCACCAAGCTCCAGGGCTCAAATACACTCCTTAAACATAGAAAGGAAGAATAAATGAGGCAACTACTCAATTAATATTTAAAAATACATAGGATCTAGAAAATTGGGGTATGCTAATCTTACATTCGTGTGACCTCATTTATTTCATTTAAAAACAAAAATGAAATTGCATTACTTACACTGTGTTTTGCGTGAATAGACACCACAGTTATTGATGCTAAAAAATAAATTACCACATTAGTACAAATGGTTAGAAGCACTGACCAAAGCTTTCAATAGAAATCTTTCTTGTTCTCATTTTTTAATATGTATAAGAATGCCAACTCTTAATCCATAGAAAGTTGATTTTTTGAGACCTTAAAATATATTCTACAGGACACTTTTCATGGTATGTCTTAGTACTAAATAACAGAAATAACTGTATTTCTTAAGAGAGAAAAAAGATAATTATTTATAAAATAAAAAGTAGTTTCCACCTACTTTATTCTCCATTCATACTTCAAATGACATTTTTTCAGACTTTGAACATAAACTGAGTTCATCTCAAAATTTTTACTGTTATTAAAGAGTTTATGAGAAGCCAGAAAATTCATATAATAGAAAAGAAGATGAATTTGATGGCTCACATACTCTGATGTATGTTTAATATTAGTCAATGGAATATCGGGATGCCAGTAGAACATCCAGCATGTTTTCTATTTTAGAAACAGTCAGAGAAATTGAGTTGGGAGGGCCCATGCAAGCAAGTTGAAATAGCGACTTATCATTATAAATTAATTTGGTGGAATTTTGGTCATAAACAACACTCTCAGTTTGTGGTGTAATATGGTGAAAAATGCATCTGCCATCTGTATCAGAACCTTCAGAGCCGATAGCTGTACCCTAAACTAATATAATTTCATTAAGCTGACAAATATTAACTTATGAGATCTCCTGGGAAATAATTCTGGTATATATTATTCACAGAGGATGCCTTGTCATCAATCAGCGTGCTTTGCTTCTTATAATTATAACTAGAGCCATCCTGATTTTGACATATTTACAATTGGTCAGTGTATATCTATGTATTTTATATTAATGATATTTATTATATATTTAGCTAAAATACTCGGGCCATAATGATAAAATAGAATTTATAAATAGAACCTTTTTATCACTCACTAAAAAGAAAAGATCAAGTTTTGCAAAATATCTTTAAAATTTGTGTTTATCAACTAAAAGGAACCTTTTGCAAGAATTTTTAAACATCCTATTTACAGTAATAGTATGCAACAAGTGAATTTCTGTGCATGTTTTTTTTCCATTTTAAAGAAGTACATAAATGCTTCCATCACATAAAGCCCAGTCCTGGATAATGTGGACAGCACTTTAAAAAATGGCATAGTCAAGCATGGGATATGGGGCGTACTAAAAGTAATCATTGTCATACCAGACATAGGATAAATCACAAGGAGGAAAGCGATTAAATCCAGATGGATTCAGGAAACGCTTCTGGACGGAGATAGTGTTTAAACCAAACTTTGAAAGATGGCAGGTCTTTTTTTAAAACATGCTCTTAGACATGTTTATATTCTACATCTGATAAAACATTCTTCTAATTTATATTAGTTAATATATTTGAGTGATGCTTTCAGCATCTCTGACTCTTCCTAGAGTCACTCCATATAGTTTCATTTTATGAAATAAACTATACATTGGAATTTCTTTCTTTCCATTTGCTGACCAGAATCAGCAGACATTCACAGATGGCTCAGTTCCATGTCTTTGAAGAAACAGTAACACCTTCCATGAAGGGGCTCTTAAAGGCTGCTACTAAGGTCTGAATGTAGAAAAATAAAAAAAAAAAAATCTGCCCTCTAAGCTTTACAACTAAGTATTAAGAGGCAAATATGTGTACTCCGATATTGGCAGTGGAAACTTTTACAATACCAATTCCATAGTATGATTGAATTCCTTGAATGAGTTGGAAATTAACTTGGCAATATAATTTCACATGCAATTATGCACTGCCTAACATCTTGGTTAACTGGTGAACGATGAACAGCATATGTGATGGGGGTCTCATGGGAATATAGTATTGCTGAAAAATATCTATCACTTAGTGAGATAGCTGTTATAACATCATAGCACAATGCAGTAAGGGTTTGCGGTGACGTGAGTACAGACAAACCTACCACACGGCCAGTTTTGCATAAAGGTATACCATGTCAACCAGATACAGCATAGAAGATTCAATAACTACAATAAATAACTATTTTGGTGGCATTTATGATAATATACTTTCTGTTGACATTTTGAGTTTGGGTTTTGTTTTTGTTTTCCTGAGACAGTGTCTCACTCTATCACCCAGCACTTGGGTAGAGTGCACTGGTGTCATAGTTCACAGTAATCCCAAACTCTTTGGTTTGAGCAATCCTCTTGCCTCAGCCTCCCAAGTAGCTGGGATTACAGGCATGTGCAACCACCCTTGGCTAGTTTTTCTATTTTTAGTAGAGACAGGGTCTTGCTCTTGCTCTTGTTTGTCTTGAACTCCTGAGCTCAAGTAATCCACCTGCCTCCGCCTCCCAGAGTGCTAGGACTATAGAAATGAGCCACTGCGCCTGGCCCTTTTGGTCAATATTGTGATGTGCTCTCCTTCTATGTATGATAAAGACACTGAACCTCAAGTAGGTCTTCCAGAATATATTATAAAAGAAGACATTGTTATCAGAGGAGGTGACAGCATCGTGCATGTCATTGACACTGAAGCCCTTCCAAGGACAAGATGTGATGATCCCAACTCCATGTCAGCTTGGGCTGATGTATGTATCTGTGTCTCAGTTTTTAAAAAAAATTTTGAAAATTAAAAACAAATAATTAAAAAATTATAAACAGAAAAAACTTCTAGAATATGGATATAAAGAAAGAAACTATTTTTGCACTTGGTATTAATGTGTGAGAGCTCTTCTTTATATCTGGTTTAAGCTGGGATTCCCATTTAAGGGCCTGGAAGATAATATATGCTTAATAAGTGCTTTTGTTATTTTCCACATTTAAAAAATGATATCTGCAAATGTCCACAATAAAGGGCTATGGTGAAGGAAAATTGGGAGGATATATATAAAACCTTAATTCTACAATTTGTTTATTTTGCATACTATACACACACACACACACACACACATACATGTGTATAGCTAAAAAGAGTTTTCTGCTTCTCTTCTCTTTAAAAAAAATACTAACACCAATTTCTTCCTTTTAATAGGACAAGTTTAATCAAGAAGCAGCAACCAACCATCATTCCCAAGACTCCTACAATAAACATGTTAGTAAAGTTTATGATAAGCATTGCTTTAACAACTTTGGGCTTTAAAATGTAGCCAATTCTGTTTTCTTTTTAGTTGTTTACTATTTAATAAGAGTCTTGTTCAGGTAAGAAACTAGGTGCTGTTTAAATAAAATCCTTTCTTAGAAGACAGATAAGATTCATTACAGACACACAATTGCTTACTGTGAAATTTATTGAAAAATGAACATCAAATTACCCTTCCAAGTTAAAGCTTCAATTCCTAAAAAGCTGGTTTGATTTCTTTTTAAAAACCAGCTGTGTAGGAACAGTCAACTCAGTCTTGGAAGGTGATTCTGCTTCCAAGTATTCCAATTCGTGGTAAACCTTAAAAGCACAAAACCATCTTGAACCATCTTGAGCATTTGATGGAATAAACATTATTACCGCCACACATGTAGGGACTTGGACAAACTAAGGCAGCAGTATAAAAAGGGGATACTTTGATAATGTGGCTCAAAAATGAAGAAAACATAGACACATTTTTATCTGAGGATATATAGTAAAAGCAAATATGTTGAGAAGAGGCCAGCTTGGAAGAATAAAAATCTTGTCCAGGATGTTCCCCAATACACAGCTTCAAGATGGACCCCTCGGCCACCTCCACTCTCATCATCTCATTCATAATGACTCACACCTGGTGTAGAGGAGGGGACATGTTATGACACAAAAGGAACAAGTCACAACACCTAATACGAACAAAGAGTGTGCCCAAAAGAATGAGGTTAAGTTTCCTTCTTGGAAGGTGAAAGGTTTCCAGGAGCAATTGAGAGGTTTCCAGGGAGTCTTGAGAATTGAGATTAGAGACCTCCTGCTTTTGAGGTATTAAAAGGATGTACTGAAAAAAATAGATGAGCAAATCTCAAATACCAACCACAATGAATGTTGTTTAGATTGAAGCATTTACTTAGAATCTGTGAGTTACAGTATAACCTTCATATTACAGATCCAATGACCAAAGCTTCCTCCTCCTCTAAGGCAACTTCTCAGCCATGTTTGACATTATTGTTCACTTTCTCTTTCTTGAAACAGTCTTAGGCTCTCACACATCATTCCCTCAGGAGTGTACCTACCTCACCAGTCGCTTTTTTGAAGCCTCCTTTCCAAATATTCTCTAACTCCTTAAACTTCCATGGGATTGGAATGTATGCATTTGATTTTGAAGTGATACCACAATGAAAGAACAGACGAGTCCAGGCATGATGGCTCACACCCATAGTCCCAGCACTTTAGAAGGCTGAGATGGGAGGATCACTTTAGGACAGGAATCTGAGACCAGCCTGGGCAACATAGCAAGACGCCATCTTTAAAAGAATATAAAAATAAATTAGCTAGGCCTGGGTGTGATGATGACCTACCACATAAATTACATATTTTTTTTTGCCAAGTAATATTTAAATGGCATTAAAATGTTATTTCACAAATTCAGAAGAGATTTGAAAAGAGAAAAGTTGTATAAGAATTTACTCATTACCAATAACATTCAGTTTTAGAATAGGTACATCAGATTTTAAACACATAGTAGCAGTCAGTGTTACATTTGTCCTGTACTGTAAGTTATACAAAGCACACCATCATCATCATTAGTCACATCAAATTCATACTGTCCACTTCATTTCCTTGTTTTTATACTTTTGTTTTATTTAATTTTAACTTTTTGGTTATATCATATTAGAGCATATGAAAATTTTACCTTACTTTATGTTTGCCTCTATTAAAATAATGATCAAACATTATTTAAGGTGATGGTTATATTACATCTTTCTGTCGTATATCTCATAGTTGAAGAACTATTATTTGAATTAGTTACTTAATGTTATGGAAATGTAAATTTCTCATGATGGTAATAATATAAAAACTTACAGCTCTTTTATAACATGAAAACTCTGCCAAATAAATTAGTAATTTTAATTCATAATGTTAGTAATATTCATTTGAATTAAATTTTTAAGAACCTGCATCCTATGTGGTTTTTTATGAAAATTATTTTCTGAGTCACAGAAATTAACTTGTCAAAAATTTGTACAGGGAAAAAATTCCTTTTCTGTGTTTTATAATCTGATATCATTGTAAGATGTCAGTATCCTGGTAATGGCTTAAGTTGATGCCATATACAAAGTGGCCATTTGGTCAAAAATTATAGTTTCCTGAACACATTTAGGAACTTTAATAAATGATTAGAAATAAGTTGAATGTTTAATAGGACAAGGTAAATTGACTTTTTGGAGATCTGACAAGGATGGCTGGTAATAAACTCAAAAACTTTGTCTATAGAACTCTCATGGCCACACCACTGCTGTGACTTCAGGAAACTGTTCGTCTCTGTGGAATTCTAAAGTTCTTGTTTGAAACTTCTTGAATTTTTCTCACTGATTGCTTTTTATCTCTTCACTAATCAAGTACCATATGTTATTTGTTTAAATGTCAAGTTCATCCTTTAGTGTGTACATTGTTGAACACAGATGTCCTTAAATCTTACGCTACATATAACACCCATTATAATGCTTTATACATATTAGACACTCAAGAAATACTTTTAAAAACCATTGAGTGTATTTTAATTGTGTTTCATATATACACATATTTACATTTTTTTTCCACAGTTTTTAGAGGGCAAAGGTGAAAAGTCATTTATATAAAGTAAAGAGCTAAATTGTCAGGAGTGACATTAAATTTATTTGCATCTTCCAAACCAAACAAGCAGAAGAGATTCAACAGTGGTCGAATTCGAACAGTGGTCGAAAATTGTTCCACACATCTTTGTGATTTTAAAAATAATCTGTTTGGGCAGCGCCTGTGGCTCAAAGGGTAGAATGCCAGCCCTATATGCCAGAGGTGGTGGGTTCAAACCCAGCCCCAGCCAATAATCTGTTTGAGCTGGCCTGGTATTACGATTACTACAATTCATCCTGATTACTTGTTCTTAGGAGCTTGCTTGTGAGGTAGCTCTGGATTAAGATAATTCAATTCTCACTCCTGCTTCTAGCTATCTAAAAATCTAAAAATTCTTATCCTGATCTAAAGTTTTGAGAAAAGTCTAGCTTTATTAGTTTTATATTGCATGCTGTTCTATTTTTTACTTTCCCAACTATCAATCGTCTATCTGTGTATCTGTCTGTCTATCTATCTATCTATTGATTCTGTAACTACCTATGTTCTGAATTTGAAAATTTTTTGTAAATTTTCAGTTTCCTGGTTTGACATCCTTCCTTCTTTGAAACAGATCTTTATATTTCCATGTCTTACATGGCTCTTTTCACAAAGTTTTTCTGTAAACTTCGTCATGTCCTCCCTGCCAATAATGCTGGATTAGGGATCAATGAGGAAGCAAGCAAGCTGTTCTAAATTCTGATCTCCATCCACCCGGACATTTAAACAAATAGCCTATTACCCTATCCTAGTAACTATTGAGACTTGTCCATTTTATAACCCATGTAACTATTCCAGCAAAATAAAAGCATTAATTGCAACAGATAAAGTGAAAGCTCGTCTAAGATATAGAAATAACTTTCTTATATGTAACTTTTAGTTCAAATGTTTCAAATGTACAAGTTTTATCTTAACATAAGAATATGTCAGTGTAAATATATATCATGGAAAAATACAGTAATAAAATTATAGTGGATAGTTCTTTTGAGTTGACTGACAGGCCCTCTGACATGTATTCAACATGGTTGTAATCAAAATTTTGTGTCTCAGAATTACCAAGGTACTACAAAAAGTGAATAAATAAATACCAAATTCTGTCTGTGCCCCATAATGATATGTCTTATCGTAAAACAATTACTGCATTTCCTTTCGTAGCTGATAAAAAACCTTGCTCCGTGCAAGTTTTCTAAACAGTTCCCTCATTGTGTCATTAGTATAGTAGTTCCTGGTTTTCTTTCTTTGATTCAGATGAAGCACTAAAAGAGAGGCCACAAGCTCAGAAACCACTTTATAGCAAGTAGCTTGATTTCAGCTCCACAACTTTTTCCACGAGACGGAAAGCAATTGAATGTCTCCTTGGCTTTATTGAAAGGTTTTATAAGTCTAGACAAAAACTTACACAGAAACTGCTTACAACCCTGTAACTACAGAACAAAATGTGTACAGCACAGCTTTTCATGGAGAGTCAATAATTCCAGTTAGACTCCTGATTTCCAGGAGCAGAACATTTATTTGTTTGTAACTTGGTTACAATTCCAAATATTTTTAGGTCCTGATTTAAACTGAACCAAACTGGATATTTCATGAGCTAGTAAAAAGGCCTTGGTATTATTATTCCATTTTATACTTTAGACCACTTGTAACAACACAGAGGTGATAAATTAATATTTTGGTGCTTTCTTATTTTTTTTAACTGAAATGCAAAAGACTTTACTGACATTCAAATAAGATAGCTATTGCTTGGAAATACGTGCTATTTTAAGTTACCTTAAATGACATCAAATATTTATTTTGAAATACCAGTGTATAGAAAGACAAGGACAGAGTGCCAGGCTATAACCAAATGTTTTTTATAAATAATCAATACTATTATTATAGTTAATTGATCATTAATGTATTAGTAATTGCCTCTTAAGAAGGACTATTAAATAAAATCGACTTGGCTGTTGGTAAGTTTGAATTAATTCAGTGCATCATATCTGTCCTTAAACCAGCATTGCTGGATCTAGTAATGTTTGTGTTATCAGAAGAAAGCAAATTATGTTAATTAAGATAAGTAACAGAAATTGACCAGAGCTATCTTAGGTAGGAAGTAATAATTTCATGTAAAGGATGTCAAACTTCTCTTGAGATAAGTCAACACCTCTGAAGTTTGCAGAAACAGGAAATAGTGAAATGTCTGAATGAGTCACTGCCCTTGTACATCTCCTACGTGACATCTGCTTCAAGTATTTTCTCTCTCAGTAGTTCACCTTCTTTGCTTCTCTCATCCTCACTGCAGATGGATACAAAATTTCTGCTCTAGGTCCATCCCTGATCTTGATTCTAAATATCAAGGAATGATTATGTCGGCCCTCAGGAGCTCAATCCTGGCCCAGTTGATTATAAAGAGAGAACAAAGTCATCTTCTGCCCAAACATTACTGGGCAGTGGAGTGTGGCCTGAGGATCCCTATGAATTAGAAGTATTTTTGGGAAAAGGAGAGTCATGGTGAACTGAGCAGATAACCCAATACAAAATTCCATCATTTTATTATTGTCATTACCAGATTTTATTATCAAATTAATGAAAAGATTTTCATAGCTATTTTCAAGGCAGCTCTTATGCAAAGAGGATTCCCGCAGGTAAAGTAAAATAAAAATTAGGAAGAAATGATTGCTATGCTCAAAGGAATTACAAATGGATATTTGCAATACTTGAGAATTTCTCTAATTACCTCACTATCTACTATCAAACTAGTTTATATTCATGCTACAAAATGAATATTTACTAATTTGAAAAACACATACGTGTGTGTGTGTGTATTTTATATATATATATATATGCATTGTACAGACAAATTTGCTTTGCACACATAGGAATATGTGTGTATTTACTAACAGTGGTCTCAGAAGGCCAAGTAAACAGCAATAAGAGGCAAAATATTTTGAAAGTCAAGGAATCACTAACTCAGTGAATACTGTGAGTACTGCTTTACAGATCTGGAAGCTCCGTAAAGATACAAAAGAGTTGTTTCGATAACCCTCTGAAAGGTCAAGAAGGCCGGCTTAAGGTAGTCTACCAAATATTTGTTTTAAATGTTATGGAAAATTGGTAGAAAATGGTATTCCTGCAAAAGCAACAAGCAGTACCCCTCTCTTTTTACCCTTGCCCTCTCCTTTCAGGGCTGACGTCAGATCCCTCTGCTTCTCAGCCCTAAAGCTGCACAGGCTTAACATCTCTGAATGAAGGGATCCTCCGGTGACCTCAAGACTGAACCAAATCTGCCCCTCCCTCCTGACTCCGAACGGCACTAACACCTGCCGCTTCTTTCTTCACACCATTCCAGGGCCCTTTCCACATCCTGGGAGCTTCTCCCCTTGCTATCTCATCCACCTGGAGTCCTCTTTTTTAGATTTTTGAACAGTCCTTTCCCTCACTTTTTTCTAAGCTCAAATAGAAATGCTCTTTCCATATCCACTCTTTTTCTATCCCACCTATTTTGTCTACCTCTGTGTCTGGCATATCACATATTCAGTTACACAGAGACCTGGAAGATAGAGTTGAATCCAGTGATAATTCTCATCACAGAGGAAGCCATGAAGCATGGCATGAAAACACAGAACCTGGGAAAGTTGTGAAGTCACGTTGGGAGATCATTAAAAAGTGTATTCTCATCCACCTGGGATAGTTAATGACCAATCTAGACTAAAGTTGATAAAGTGTTGAGATTATTTCATATTGCCATGAAGCAATGGCTGGCATGTGCTGGAGTGGTCCAGGTCTTAGGCAACATTCAATGGAATGTATAACATTTGGAGTCAGCAGAGTTCAAACATTAGTACTGCCACGTCTTTGATGTTGTGCAAAGTCATAAAATTGTATATAAAATATTAATAATGAAAATTTATGTTATATGAATGAATAAACACATAAGATTTTTAAAGTCACTATACTTATTAAGAAGAAAAATAACTTTTTATATCTAGCTCATTTAGTTATAGTGAAGATGAGATAAAATATAAAGTGTTCACTCAGATAAAAAATGGTCTGTATTAGTTATTGTTCTTCTTGGTGATCAGGAAAGTAATAAGATAATTACATAGTTGAAGAAAGATTATGCACCATACAACCCATTGTGGGGTAAAGACACTGATGAACACATTGATATGCACAACTCTTATTACAATGAAATTATGAAAATCTAATAAGGAAGAAATAATAACAATATTTATGGAGGATTACTATGTGTCAGGTACTGAATTAAGAATCTCATAGCATCTCAGTGCCCATAGCACAGTGGTTACAGTGTCAGCCACATACACTGAGGGTGGTGGGTTCAAACCCAAACCGAGCCAGCTAAACAACGACAACTGCAACAAAAAATAGCTGGGCATTATGGCGGGCACCTGTAATCCCAGCTACTCGGGAGGCAAGGCAAGAGAATCGCTTAAGCTCAAGAGTTTGAGGTTGCTGTGAGCTGTGATGCCACGGCACTGTACCAGGGGTGACATAGTGAGACTCTGTCTCAAAAATAAACAGACAAAAAAAAAGAATCTTATAGTATTCTCTTTGATTAATTACAGAACTTTTATGAGGCATTATAATTTTAACTTTACAGATGGGGAAATGAAAGAATAACTGTCTATATTTCACATATGTAGTAAATGCTTCAGCACTGTTTGGAATTGGCAAATTTATTAGTCACTTGACATTACACACACCCATCTCCATGTTGTTAATCTAAATACATAATACATCTGTATACATTTTTGCAGCCAATTTCTACTTCCTCATTGAAAGTGGAAATACTAAAGGTGAACAAATTTATTAATATTTAGCAGGATTCAAAAGCAAACAAACAACACCTTTAAACACAGTTTTAAAAAAGCTATCACAATGAGTCAGAAAAATATAGAGCTGGGATGTTTGTGTAAATTCAACATAACTATACACGATAGCACACATCATCAGTAGTATTTATAAATTTTATTGTGGGATACATTTTATTCTTAAGGAATTTGCAAATAAAAGTTCTCAAGTGTTCCAGTCCAGCTGTCCCCTACAGGACCTAATGGCGCTGTGGCCTTTTGCTCCACCAGGGGTCACTGCACCACCTGCCAGGCAAGGCCCTCAGTTGCTGAGGGCAAGACCTTCCTCCCCTGAGTGGTACAAACTCATGTTCACAAATTCTTTCATGGGCTCTAAGAGCAGATGATCCACCAATGTAAGTGAGCTCTAAGCCACCACAGAACATGTAAGGAGGTAGCAATTACCCAGGCTCTAGAAATTACAATTGATCACTTCCCATGCTAGATTGTAAAGAAAAACAATAAACTTTGCTGAAAAGTTGTGCCTTGAATGAGATGGAAATTTAAGTCCTGGAATATACCAGAATTGTCACTATTTTTTATATCTTTTCTTATATGAAAGATAAGCTCTGCTATAAATAAATTTTAGATGTTTCATACATATCTCCCTTTTTTTTAGATGTTATTTTCTAGCTTTATCATTGATGGCATGAAAGAGTTAAATGGTTTGAGAACAGTAAAAAATGCATTTACTGAGAAAACAGCCATCTGATTGTGAACTAGGTCTTGAATACTAAACAGGGCAGTTTTGTCTCTTGCCTCATAACTATGGAAAAATTAGAAAAGTTTTAGAAAATAAAAATGAGGGCTGCAGGGAAGTAGGGTTTGTCTATGTGCCACACTTCTTACCGCCACTGTGCAAAGAATATTTCATTCCCATTTGAAAGACATAAGCTGCATACAAGCTCCAAAGAGATCACTTGTCCCTAGAGAAGATGCGAGACAAGACAGTCATGATCAGCATGGCCAGGACTGGCCACGAGATTAGACCAGACTGAGCAGTGGATCAGGTTCAGTGCTGTGAAAAATGGGAAAGAACAGTGAACTAAGGTACCCACAGAAGGTGCAGCCCCTGAGGTCCTCGGAGGATATAAGAGCAGGCACCAAATAGAAAAGGCAGCTTTGAAAAGTGGGGCAGGTGGAGCAGAAGAAAATACCTGTTACTTCAGCCAGTGATTAATAATCACAAGGACTAGAGACCTTGAGATTAAAATTAAATGTGGAAATTTACCCTGATCCAACAATGAAATATACAAAATATTTATGCCAAGGGGATTCCTGGCAGCATTATATACAATATTGAAAAATGTATGCTAATCTCTATATACGTAGGTATATGCGATATGCAATATACATATTAAATATACGTATATGTAATATGTGTACGCATGTTACTACCAGGGAACAATAACCATTAAGATTATATTTTCTTCCGTGTACTCAGCCCTACTATGAAACTAATTTATAGCTTTCATAGGAAAACTATAACCCGATTTTAGCCCAAGAATATGGGGAAAGGGGAGAGGGAGAGGATGGGTGGAGGGAGGGTGAATGGTAGTATCAAGCCTGTGGTTCATCCTATAAGGGTACATGTGAATCTCTCTAAATGTAGAATATAAATGTCTTAACACAATAACTAAGAAAATGACCTGAAGGCTATGTTAACCAGTCGGATGAAAGTATTTCAAATTGTATGCAGAAACAGCACTCTTTACCCCATGATAGTTTTAATGTACACTGCTATGATTTAATTAAAAAAAATGAAAAAAGATTATATCTTCTAACTATACTTCGAATCTTAAAAAGTATACTAAATTTACAAGGTCTAACAGAGCACTTGCCCTTACATATGTATATATGAGGTTGGACAATGAAGTTCACGAACTCATCCTAGATAAAATGCTGCCTACCTCCCTGCTTAAAATCATGACAGTCGGCGAGTGGCCTAGGGGAGAAGGGGACCGTAGTGTTAGTCAGCAAGGAGGTGTGCAGCACTTTTTCTAGGATGAGCTCACGACCTTAATCGTCTTCTGTAAATATGTCATACATATATACACATGTATACACATATGAGAGCAGAGAAGAGAATAAAGGTTTTCAAAATGACAATAATTTTTTTTATATATAATGAAATTACTTAAGATTGAATTTACTTTCTTCAGGCGTTTTTATGTTTTTCATATTTTCTCCTTACCATCTTACAGTTTCTTAATTTTACAAGCCATTCATGAATATTTTTAAAGTTTTCATTTATACTGGGAATATTCTTAAATAAAGGATAAATGTCATGCCCCGCTTTAGAATCACAGCCTATCAGTGGCACCATATTAATCTCTATTTGTTTTTAATTTCTATTATTAGTAGAAGGCTTCAGAATCATACGTTTATATTTGTGCTATTTTAAATGGCCTCTGATTGTCCCTCTACCCTCTGTTGCCCTTCCCTGTGCCCTCCAAGGCTGATCCTACGGAGTACATCTTTCAGGTACAGTGGCTGGCTGGATTCTGGTTGAATTTAGCTAAGAGCAAGCACCAGCTAGAGATGAGAGCATGGGAAAAGGTTGACATATTCCTTCTCACATTTCTCTGCACTGGTCTAGAATCTTGATCTGATTGATGGCTCATCCTTAACACTGCCAGCTTTCACTGAGCTTGGTTGGCTCTTCCTCACTCCACCATGTTCCCTTCACCTGTAGCTCTACCATAGTGGGAGATGCTCCCAGAGAACTGTTCCTGATTGCAGGAGGAACAAAGGAGCCCTACAGAGACAGAGGCCCAACAGCAGCCAAGTAATGCTTTATTTCTATATCTGAAGACTCAATGAAACAAGAGAGAATGCCAAGCAGTGCAGAGTGTGCATGCAGTGGCAAACAGCTTTCAACCTGTTCAGCCAGCAAAATGGTAGCACTGCTCACCAGGTTCCCATGAGAATTGATTGAGGTAATTGATGTCAATCTCTCAGCAGTTAAATGGGCATCAAATTAATGGTGAATCTTATTCCAGGAAAGACATATCTTTCATTTTCTTAGACATAAAATTGAATGCCCCTGCTAGAAGCCATTGAGCAACATATGTAATTTTGTTTTCATTCAGGTGTGAAAATCAAAGTCATAAGATGCATTTGGACTTATACTAATTGGAGCACACTCTTTCCAGTGACATTGATTTTCCTCATGAAAACATTGCTTCTTTGGTACCAAAGGAAACAATGGGATGATATTCTAGATGAAACTGTGAACAGGAATACCATGGACCTGCACTGATTTGAAACCCATGGAATAAGGAATTTCTGGATTTGTTGGATAGTAAAAGCAGGCCAGCAAATGAGGCTTGAGAGAACAAATAATGAGAGACACAGCCTAGTAAGATTTAGCCCCCTATTGCCCGAGCAGAATTGGTGAGGTAAGTTCTAGAATTCAAGTACAATGGGAATCCATGAGTCTTTGAGACAGCCAGATTCAAGTAAACTGACAATAAAATTCAGGAGGTGATTTCACAGTAGAGGCCTTAGGCAGGTACCACATGAAGAAAGACAGACTGAAACATTTGCCCACCTCATCCTTAGTATATCGCCCATGGTCACGGGTCATGATAAGCTACTGGGCAAATAGGTGCAGGCTCAGACATTAGATAACTTAGGAATAGAGTTTTCCAGAGTTAAAAAGGATGCTTGAAACCAAAGGATGCTTGAAACTCTGAGAAAAAATAAAATGGCTTCCAGATTTTGCTGAGAAAGAAAGAAGAAATATGCCATCTCTACATTATTTCTCATAGAAATTATCTGGAGAAACAAATGAAAAAAATATATTAGCAACTTATACAGGAAGAGGAAAGTTGTCCTAGAACTTCTTTATATTTTTATTGTTTGGCAAAAGACAATATTAGACAAGCAAAGCTTCCTAGTTCTAAACAATGTGTGATTCCAGCTTTACTTTCCCTCCATATGTGTTGGAAGGACACAATATTTCAAAAATAGAATCTAAGTTGTTAGAGGACTTTTGTACATAGATAATGCAGATGTCTGCACACAGTAAATCCTCAGGGACCCTTTATACAGTGATGAGCGGCTGCATCGGGCTGTGTTGACACCTTCTATACAGAAAATGAACAAATATGTGGAGGGATGGGAAGCCAGATGCTGCTCTGTATGAATTTCCTAATCTGAGAAAGTCTAAAATCCCTTGAGTATAACTGGGGGTAGAAAGATGGGGAACTGACAATGTAGCGTACATGCACACATTCAGGCTTTGTGCAGAGATAAGAGATGACCGTGGCCTCTCCATTATGGTTTTGGAGTATGAGACCTAACACCAAAGCTCAGCGCATTTCCAGATTGTTTGCCATGGAGCAAATAACATGGCCTAAGCTGGTTTTCTACTACAGCTGGGTTATGTGCAGGGAAAGGTTTTCTATAAAGTGAAAAGAAGGTTCTGATCCCTACAGTGTACTGTAGGGACAATTAGTGCCCAAATAAAGGTATTCAGACAAGAGCAAAGTGTAGCAATCCCTTCCATCCTCTGCAAAACCAGCAAATAGGCCTCTCAGAAGGTAAAAGCATGCCTGTCTTTAAGGCTAACAGGAACTACTTAACTCCCCCATTACTTTGTCCTTGTGACTGGGGAAGCAATTCGAGCCATTACAGATGGCTTCACGCTCAGCCTGTGGAGAGCATTTTACTCAGAAAACAGTGCCTGCCAGGAACCCTTTAGTTTGCCAGCTTGAGACTAGCAAATAATGAGACTTGATATATCTACAAGTTACTGCTCTTGGTTTCAATTTGCTGAAAAGCTTCAAGTACCGATTTAAAGCCCCCTTTTTCACATGCAGCATGGACATGCAACACTTCAGTAGCTTACCTTCTATGAAGTGATGTTTAGAGGCCCTGCCAACTCCAAGTTCTGTGGCCTGAAAGAAGAAATATGAATAGTGATGCTCTGTCCACAGATCCCAACCTTCCTACAGAGAGTGTAAAATAAACTGTAATCAATGGGATAAAGGAATGAAATGGCAAGTAGGGGGCCCCAAAATAGACAGAGCATCTTCTGAACAGTATTATTACTGATGGAAACAAACCAATACTCTCGGACATGTTGAACACTGTTACTTAATAAATGACACTAATGTATGGGTCGTTCTGCTGAGAAATAAAATAGATGATCTCAAAGAGTAGAAACTAGGTATCAAAAAATCACATCATATTTTTAGGAAAGACAGAAGCAACAAATGGATCTAAGATAAATTTCCTGAAATTAACTACCTCAGACCCGCAGTTCTGTATGTATGAGAACTCACCACAGTGACTTTGAGTACTGAGTCTGAACTCCAATCATTGGCCCAAAACAGCCCACCAACCTCCCAAACAGCACATATGAATAAAGACGTAAGAGATTGTCCAGATACGTGCATTCTATAAACAGAGTAGGCAGCTCTTCCAGGCAATCTAATATGCAGCAAACCTCTGAAAAGTATCTATTAGATGAAAATAACAAAATGCAGAATTTGGCAAAAATAAAATGGGGGGGTGATAGAGAGAGGGAGAGAGCAAAGAAGAAAGGAGAAAACAAAAGAAACCATTGCCTCATTAAATAGAAAATTCCAGAGATAACACATGTATCTTTTCCTCGGTGTTGGCCCCATTCTCAGGAAGACTTTAAGAATGATAAAATGGCTACCAGCAGTTCCAGAAACTCTACTTGAAAGTATGACTTCTTTTTCAAGGGCTTTAATGAAAGTTACAAAATTGAGACTGGCTTCCATCTGCCTTCATTATCATCTCTAAGTCACTGTCACTGAAGGGTGGAACACTCTGACTGCCTGAAAAAGGAATATATTTCTCTACCCAAAAGCAAGGAGGTAGGATTAGCAGCACTTGAACTACATAAAGTTAATATGAGTAAGAAAAATCACGAGAGTATTACTAATAAAAGAGAGAATGGATGTTAAACAGGCAAAAATAGCCTTTCTACTAACGTGGAATCGATTTCATACCTCCACAAGGGGACAGAAAAACAAGACTATGACATCTTAACCGTGGCCTCTTACAGAAAGTTAATGCTCCTGTCCAACTGTTTGCGCATCTACCAGCCAAACAAGACTAGACCGGGCCTCCTCTTCACTCATCTTTCTTAAGGACCTTACGGACTTTCTTAAGAATGGGTCATTGTGAAAGGCAAGAAATGTTATTTGGGTGGAAAGTTTGGGTGTGAAGTTAACCCCCAAGTCTGGAGTGATGGAATCTGCTCCTGCAGGTTTGACAGGTGAGAGGAGACAGGGGCTGGTTCCATTTGGTAACAGCTTGAGGAAGTGATATTACATTGGGACTCAGGGCAAAAGCCACATAATGATGAAGAATATGCCTTCCCCTGACCTTGGCCTCTGTGCACATGTCTGTCAGGCACATTGCATTCAAGGCAGTGTAGGTTGAGGGAAGGATTCAGAGGGTTGCCATTCTGGGTCCTGGCCCAAATACCGTCTCTTTTCACCCTTTCACATGATTTACATTTGGTCCACTTTCTGCAGATGATGTATGTGCAGAGAATTTGGAATTAGGAGGAGAGTGCTCTAAAAGAAAGAGTGAGATTCATGGTTTAGGAAAGGCCTCCAATGTTTATATAAAACTGCAAGGGCAGCTGTGCCTGCTGAGTAATATCCCACATGCAGTAAGCAGGATCTGGTGTTAGTGGGGATTGGGATTTATTTCTCCTTCCAGACAGGCTCTCCTGGGAACTCTAAATGGGAAAAGCAGTGAACTTCCATCTGGGCTAGGGTAGGCCGTAAGTAGTTTTCTGCACATGGGATGTTTTGGCCATGAGCCTCTTCACCTTGCTTTGAACTCAGTATTTCCTTTCCCTTGCCAGCTGAAGCCTGCATCCAGGATCAACAGCGGATTTGTGATGGACTAAATCGGGGGATTCCTGTAGCCTGCTTCAAATATCTCTGAGCTATCTCTTCCATCACTAGTCAGTCCATTAGATAAACACACATCTCTGAACTCTCACGGGGTCAGTCAGAAAGAGACATGTGGGAAGAAAAAAATGGTGTCAGTATTTAGGACTTGACCACAGAGTGTTGCCTTCCTTAACGCCAGGGATCCATAGCATACGTTCCCTAATCCCTCAACCTGGTGATAGGTATTATACACCACTGGTGTAGGTTCAGCCATGATGAGAAAAAGATTTCAGTGCTTGAAATGTACTTTTCGTTTTTGAACTTGGGTAGATGAATAGATGCTATTGAGGGAGAAAAAAGGAAAAACTAGTAAAAATTGAGTTAGGCTGCATGTAAAAAAACCTCCAAATTATAGTAATTAAATCATTTATGTATAACAGTCACATAACAGAGCTCTAGAGGAACACAGTCTAAGGCAGCTTTGGGGGCTCCATTCATCAGAGCCCCGAGTTTCTGTCTCTCTTTCACCTTTGGCTCTACAGTACGGCACCTGTACTTGAGAGTCGCCACATAGTTTAGCAGGGCCCCGGGCGCTCCAGACATGAGTGTAGTGTTTCAACTGGTAAGAATGTGGAAGGATGTAAGAATAAAAAGCTCTACCTTCCAGCTGGGTTTTTGGGCGTTTTCCCTAAATTTACAAGTATTTTGTCGTACAGTCTCAATTTGCTACTAGCTGGGCCAGACAATGTGTCTTTTAACTCAATATAGTGTCAGCTGAATAAAATTAGGTGCCAACCAACAGCCTCTTCCACAGGAAGCTGGCCCACATTCCTTCAGGCCCTAATTTTGTGATCCTCTGATAATCTCTCCCAAGAGCAATGTCCACATTCTTCATTTGCTATAAGCTCACTGAGGAAGCCCGTTGAGCTAAATGAGAGAAGCCAAACCTGGGAAAGCCATCTGCCTACAGGAAGAATTTGAACTATTTCTCCACTTCCTCCTTCCCATTCCAGCATTCTTCCCCCTTTGCTCCAGGAATTTATCAATACCAAGGGGAAAGTGATTTCTTCAGGCCACAAAACCAAGCACTGGCACTCTTGATTTGACAAAGAAAATGATTAATCTTTCCAACCTGAGGAACACCTGTTTCATCTGTGGTTTCTTCAGAGTACCATCTACTGTACAGGACAGTCCAGGCTACTATGCCAACTTGCTTTAAGATTCACACTGTCTCTCACCCTCTTTGGTCTGTATTTCCCATTTCCCTCCAGATTCTTGATGGAAGAGGCCCATGGAAAACTCTGGCAGAAAATTAGGGCAAGAGAGAACTGAGGGTGCTTCATCATCACTGCTTTCTGGGGCTCTCATCCCAGCCCCCACCAGACGTCAGCTCCCCATCTCATTGCAGTTTCCATGAGCCAGTCTCTCTGGGGCTCTATCTCTCTTCCATGGCCTTGACTGCTGGGTTAATATCACCTTTTTTCATTGTCCTTCTATTCCCAGGGTAGCAGCTTCTTGTTATTGCTAATCTCTGGGATGCCTTAACATCTCTGGTTCGCTTTCTCTCTCTTCACATCATGTGTATAACCAATTTCCTGCATTAAATTCACCCGCTTTGAACAATCTGAACTGCTTTCTAGTGAGTACTTGGCTGACAAAATTATGCTGCAATAATCAACAAGTCCCCAACATAAAAAATCCTACTTCTTACTCTCAAGGTGCTGATGCAGGGTAACCCCTATCCAAACAGTGATTCGGGGATCCAGGGAACTTGCATTTTTAATTATGCTATTTGGAGTATTTGGCTTCTCCATCATTGTAGCAGGGAAAAAAAAATGGAGAGAGAGAGAGAGAGAGACAGAATGAGAGAATGAATAAAAAACTCAACTCTGCTCCACTTTGTTCTGGAAGTGAATATGTCGATTCCAATTCAGCCCATTGGCCAGAACTAGTCCTGTGGCTCAACACAATTACAAGAGATGCTTATAACTTGCCTGTCTGCGGAAACCAGGCTGCAGGCCCATATGTGGTGCTGTCTGCCTCTTGCCACTTTTTAAGTGGGTATTGCCATGGTAGTGTGAATCCCATTAATTCAGTGGATGGATGGGGAAATGAAGATTTCCCTCCAAACCTCTAGGCAAAAGTGGGGTTTTGTTTGTTCTCCCTTTGGCTTTCCCTTTTAAATCCTAAATGTTAATATCACAGGCCACATGGCAGGCAATTAGCAGGTGAAGAAACAATGGCTAGGTGTTCAAAGCCTCCTGTGTTCGCTAACAGACTTCTGAATGGATCACTGTGATCCACAGAGAAGGCAGGAAAAGGTAGCAAGGGGATGCTACAGCCTTAAGACAGAGTTGGTGTCTCTTTGGACTTTAAAACCATTCCTATGAAGCTGATTTTATTTTTGTTGAATCAAATAAACAAGAGGGTTTTTCTAGGAAAAAAAGAAAGAGATGTTTGGACAAGTGTGTTCTTCTTTTTTATATGTGTGTATACATACATGTGTATAAATATATATATTCACATGCACGCATACACACAGAGGTAAAGAGATACGTTCTCATGAAGCATAAAAGAGGCAAGAAAGGTACAAGACTTGGGTAACTTGGAATGTGAATCCCTGCCAATTATGATCACCTGTGTTTGTATCTTACAAACACATCTTCACTGTTGGCAATTGTGAACCATTCCAACAACTGCTTTTCTTGAGGTCTCTGTTACTCAACATCCAAAAGCTTCCACTGTAGAAATGTTCTAAAATTATTTTCCAATGTGTGGTGTCTGCCCAAAGATGCATGAAGATTATTGGCCAGATTCATATTGCACAAGTCAGAATGATCAACTGTAAGGTAGATAATGCCTCAACAAAATCCTCTGAGGAATATCTATTTGAATATAACAAAAACATCAAACCACATTAGATGCTAAGTGAAACCAATGTGTGAGTTCTGTCACGCACTTCTGTAACATCACCTGGAGTCACTAATCAAATGGGGATAATTAATAACTATTCATAGAATAATGACAATTGAGTCACAATATCTATAAATTGCCTTTTTAAGATACCAACATTTCATTACATAATTCCTGGTAAATTTGAAAGATCCATTTTCTACAATGATATTTCAGTGATAATTATTATCCTGTGACCTGTGTTTTAAAATGTTCAATGAAAGCCACTTAGAAATGAATGACTATAAAAGTGTTCATTTGAAGTTTACTGTGCTGTTAACTTGGGTAACCATGGCAATCCATCATGGTAGGTGTAAACCACACTGATTAGTCTTAAAGGAAGGACATAAAAAGAAGGCAGGAAAGATCAAGGGCCTGAAGAAATTCCTTTTTATAGGCTTAGAAAGACAGACTGCCCTGATTTGCAATCCAGTCTTTCATGTACTAGCTTAGGAATTTCATTTAACCTCTCTGAGCTTCCATTTGTTTTTCAACTGAATCAGCGTAATAACCATAGTACTTCTGAGTAGGTTTCCGTGAACACTAAATACATTAATTAAAGAATTAAAGAACTTTGTGGGACATCTGGGAAATAGCATTAAATATGTGATAACATTATTTTTACTTGACTTATTGTCACTGATCAGCCTGTCATTTTGAATACTGTAAACTGTGTTGTTCACTTTAGTGAACATACTGTTTTGCTGGTTTGAATGAGTTTACTGTTATTAGAACATGATCTAAATACCATTTCATATCTAGTCTGTAGGGGAATTCAAAGCAAATTGCACCTACCTTTTCATTGCAATTGCTCTCTTTCCCTCTATCTGCGGGTTGAAAATGAATATAAAATCCGAGTAACACCTGCCCCTAGAGAAATGTTATGATTTTTCTTAGGAAAAAGGGAATGGCATTATCCAATTAACGTTCTAAGTTTTCATGAAGCTAAAACTATGAAAACCAAGAAAATAATTGTTAACAGAAAAAAATTGTATATAATTAAATGAACCCCCCACATATACAAATAAAAAGTCCTCCAAAGTTCTGCTCATGCTCACTTTGCATTGTCTTTTATTTTTATTTTTATTTATTTTTTGCAGTTTTTGGCCAGGGCCAGGTTTGAATCCACCACTTCCAGTATATTGGGCTGGCGCCCTACTCCTTTGAGCCACAGGCACTACCCTAACTTTTCATTGTCTTTATCCAAAGGTTCAGAGCTTTGTCATAGAACATGTGGGTTATAATGTTTCTACTTTATGGGTTAGATCTCTTCTCTAACTTTTCTTCATCATATTCTGTTAATATTTGGGGGTTGCAATTTACATGTGAATCAGATAAGACCAGCAAATCAACTTAATATATTAAAATGTCTGATACTAATCGGTACAGTGAGGTCCACTGACCACATTATAAAGCCAAGATTACACATATGACATATTTGGAGCTTTTAAAAAAGTGAATTAAATGGAGATCAACGGATAAATTTTTCAAATACTTGAACTTGTGCTTAATTCCCTTTCATTTCTGAGAGAAGATAACATGTTTATACAAAACTAGCTGTATTTAATACACCCTTATGAGTATCTTACTACCTGTGAAACACTTTCATAAGTGCTTGAAGCATAACGGAATATAACAGATATATTTTCTTCTCTCAGGAATCAGCTATTCATATTTTAGTGAAGGCTATAGCTAATGAATAATGATGAACATAAAAATAAAAGGTGGTCCAAGATTTTCTAAGGAAAAAAAAATGGTCTATGTAGATCAAAGCTTAATGCGCAAAGTTTAATATGGTAAGATTCAAATTGTGTGTATTCATAAAATTACATAAAACCCTGCTACTTTGAACAAGTTTTGGATTTTATTCTCAATGGGGAGGCATTGCAGAGTCTTCAGAACTTAAGACTATCTTTTCCCTTTTTGCTCTCTACCTGCCATAAATCTACTCTCCTCTTTCATTACACCAGGCTAAGAGAGTAAAGCAAGCCAAAAGAAAAAAAGTATTTAGAGCAATGCCATTTTCTTTAACATCTACTGATAAATCAAATTCTGAAATTTCCATTACTCATTCTAAGATTTAACTGAGATTAAGAATGATATAAATACTCGCAAGGACCTGATTAAGCCTACAGACAGAATCTAACCCTGGTCTAGCAATACAGGAGGCAGAAAGGGTTTCTTTCTTCCACTTACATAATCTCTTTTCCTTTCTAAGCAAAATTCCTAAATTTATGGACCAGGAACGTTGACATAAAGATTTCAAAACTCAATTAGTACAATTGCTTATTCTATGATTGTATGTGAAGAAGAAAAATGGAGCTAAATGATAACATAGTTTAGTAAATTTGTTGTTTATTGATTATCCCTGAAAAACATAATGATGCAATTGGTTTTTTCCTAATAGTAGACTTTTTGAGATTCAGTAATTAGTTCTAAACCTGTTTGAGAACTCAGACCCCTTTGAGACACTGATGAACACATCTACAAAAATAATATGGTAATATAAGCATATATTCACATAAATAAATGAATATACCTATAGATAAATATATCTATTTTAAAAGTACACAGAATACACACACACACATACAAACACATTTGAGGGGATTATTCAAATTACACCTGAAACTCATGAGGGGTCCTAAACCCCAACCAAAATCCTTGATGAGGAAATGAGAATGATCTCTCGTTACCTCAGGGCACAAATGGCAGAGGCTATAAAGAAAGCAGCCAAAGTCCAGTTTTTACATATGTAAATATCCATGCACCCAAGTCAATAATTGAAATGCAGAATAATGTGCACTTTCAATCATTAATAAATATTATTTACAGAGTGTCATAACAGCCACCTAAGAACCAGGTAAAAAGACACAATGATTCGATGGAGTTGCTGAAGTTCACAAACAAATCCTGGCTTTTAAATTAGACCCACTACATGGCATCTACTTCAAACTATGAGTAAATTTGTACTATGAGCAAAAACCTCCATGGGTGGTACCCCAAATTATATGTATTATAGCACAAATAACTTTTCAATCTAATGCACTAGGAGGTTTTAAGTCCTACCTCTACCATTTGATAGCTGTGAAATCCAAGCTAAGCGATTTACTCCATCCTAGCTTCAGTATCCTAATTTGGAATATCAGGGCCATGATATTTCTAAGTAATATTGTTAGACCCCTTGTAAAAAAGAAATGACATGGTAAAGACAACGTGCTGTGCCTGGTACATAGTAAGTGGCTAATAAATGGTGGCCATTTTAAAATAGAAGCTGCTAAATTTGTAGGTAATTGTAAATCTACTGCAATGTATTATTGTCATATGATTATAAAATATAAATATTTATTACGTAACACATGTTATTACAATTATGAATTTTTTCTTCAACTACCTTGAGGAAACACACTCAAACATGTTCTGTTGAATCATGGAATATAGCCAGTTGTGGATTTAGGGGAAGGATTGGGGAAATTTAGTCAATGGAGACAAGAAGAACTATTCAGAATAAATCTATGAGTTGAGACAAGATATGTGTAAACACAGACTGTGTGACAGGGAAAACTAAGGGTAAGAATCAAGGGAGGCTGCGAAGGGGCAGGTGGCCACGGACACCAAAACAGGGCAAGAGGGTAGTGTCAGTGTCTGTTGGGAAAGAAAATCTTGAACCACTTGAAAAGGGTAAGGCCAAGCAAACAGGAGAACAGATTCAAAATAATAATAACAAGAAATACCTTGACCCTTGCTTCAGTCAGAGGTTTTTCATATGCTTCTTGGTGAGGATGTATTCATCTTAACAATGGCCTGACATGGACTTCTAGAACTCACAGGAAGGGGACAGGGCTGGGGAGAAAGAAAACAAAAACAGAGACCCTGACTGTGATGTGAAGGCAGTTAGCTATCCTTTAAATAACTTGCGAGCATTCTTAGCGGTGTCTCTTGCCTCCGCCCACTTGCCTCAAAGCTTTTCACACCAGAGGCCTTTATGTCACTTACTTTCTTGCTATGCAGTCATTTCAGAATATGCGTACTTAAGTAATCATCTCATTTGGACTTTTAATTAATGCTCAGTATAAACAGGTCCTGTGTTTGAACTTCAGCATCATGACAATCAACATGAGAGACATACATCCTAAAACAGACAAACGTTATGCCTGATTCAGTCAAAATGCATCACACTTGGTAACAACACGTGGATAAATCTCATCTACTTTGAAGATAAAGCATGTAAGAATGGATCAAGTGAAAACCTAATTAACATATCTTAGAAACAGTATAATGTTTATCAGGGAAAGAAAGAATTACATAGATTATTCATTTTCCTACTTTGCAGAAGTTGCCCTGATTCTTACTCTCCTTCTGACCACTGGGTCACTCATTTCTCAGAGGAGTCAATTGTACTATCTAAATTCTAAAGTGTGCTGGACTCTAGACCCCAAGTCTTGAAATGAAGTAATGGAAAGAGCAATCACCCTGACGTCGGGAGAGCTGCTTTTAAGGTCTAGCTTTGCCATTTGTCAATAGATGACCTCAGAAAATTCCTATTAACCTCTTTGCTTTTCGGTTTTTCACATATGAAATGAAAGAAAATCTTACCACTGATGTTTTCTATTTTCTTCCAGCCAAAAAGAAAATGGAAGAACAAAATCATGGTTTTTTTTAATTATTTAATGGTTATTTATAACCATTATACTCTTGGTTCTATAATTTTTTAGCCATACTTTCTTTTGGTCCTAAAGAGAATCTTTATTTTCTGACATATGCTATTTCTTCTCTTTCCAAATTCTCTTATCTAAAAATTACAATTGACTTGGAAACTCTTATTTTATGGCTAATATCACTGAGACCTGAGATATAAAATAATCCACCACAGGTGACATGATGACATGATTAAATCTCATGCAATTATTACATATGGTAGATATATGCACGATTATATATTCTTTCTCACAATTATCAAAAGTTTTTGCTTCAAGATATCTTATATATTTTTAATGAAAGATAATTTAAACACAAAGTTCCATGTATTTTCATGTAATTTCAAAGCATTAAGCTAAAGAAAGCAATGGGACAGCTAGCATTTGTTATAGGAGGGCTTGGCCCTGCACGGTAAAGTTAGAAGACTGAGTGTAGGAAATAAATTATCAAACAGTTAATGTGCAATGTTTCAGGTCTTACTCATAACTTCTCTAGCTGTCATTTCATATAACTATGCCCCACCTGTAAATTAAGGTCTCCTTTTATCAATTCAGCTGGGGGTTATTATATCAGCTTTAATGCCTCTAAAATTGGTACTAAAGGGAGATTTATATCACAAATGGAAAATCTGAGAGTGGAGGACATTTTCCATGTGGCAGTCCCATAAAACTATCACTTTTAACAAACAACTTGAATTCAGGAGAAATTTGCAAAAATCATTTCAGCATATTCACGGTCTTAGGAGGAAGTGCTAATATGGAATCTGTCTGCTCTGCTGCAGCTGCCTGATTTATGAAAGCACAAACAACCCTGACTCATTCGAGGGAAGTTATAATTACCATATGGAGTGTTAAATGTACAGACACTTCATAAGGACCAATGCAGTAGCTGAAATTATAGTCATTATGCTATCCCTGCTCCCAAACCCTGCCTTAATCCCCCACTGAAAGGGGAAAAAAGAAAAAGAAAGCCAAGCCCCTTCTCAGTTCTCATCAATTCTTTTCCATCAATTTCATTGCATCTTGAAAATAAGTATACAACAAGATGCTTTATACAAGAGGTAAGTAAAAGTCAATCAGCAAGTAAGATTATAAACAATTATTTCCTCAAATGTTTGAGAGTGGCATTATCAGCATGCATACTCTACATTATGTAGTAGGCTTTACATTTTCTTCTAGTTTTAAAAAAGAAAGAAACTTTGGTGAACATTTTCAAAATCGTTGAATTGCTTATTTAATTTACTTACTTAATTAAGCATACTTTGGTGTTAGGATTTTTCAACCAGACTTTTTTCTATTGTATGGCCAGGATCTTTTATTATATGGCTGTGATCATAGTCTATGGCCAGGACCTTAAAAAGTTTCACAATGTAGTAGGAAAGGAAAAATCGGTAAATATCTGAAATACACTGTAATGCAAACATTTGGAATATGTTTCAGTAAAAGTATGGTAAGTGTGGGCGGCATCTGTGGCTCAGTGGGAAAGGCGCCAGCCCCATATACTGAGGGTGGTGAGTTCGAATCTGACCCAAGCCAGCTAAAACAGCAGTGGCAACTGCAACAAAAATAGCCAGGCAGTGTGGCGGGTGCCTGTAGTCCTAGCTACTTGGGAGGCTGAGGCAAGCGGATTGCTTAAGCCATTGGTTCTCAACCTGTGGGTCACAACCCACAGGAACCGTATTAAAGGGCTACAGCATTGGGAAGGTTGAGAACCACATAAACCCAAGACTTGGAGGTTGCTGTAAGCTGTGATGCCATGACATTCTACTGGGGGCAGCAAAGTGAGACTCTGTCTCAACCAAAAAAAAACCAGTATGGTAAGTGCTGTCTTCCTAATAAAATAGTAGTAAAAAAATTTAGCAATAAATATAATGAGTAGATTCCATAACCTAGCAAGAAAGATTTTTATTATCTACATTACTAAGAATTTATTTATTGCCATTATATCTTTCTGTCAACTGTCCAAATGGCCACTTGGTATTTGAAAAGTCAACAATTTTTAGTCAGTGTCTCTTCCTCACCCAGACACTGAATTATGTGTTGGAATACAACATCTGAACAAATCTCAAAGAATCTTAGCTATCCCATTAAGATGTCTTGCAACCAATAAGAACTTATTTATGGTTTTATTAATGCTAGATAAGACTTATCTAGTGCTTAGTGTGTGGAAGGCACTATTCTAAAAAATCCAAATACATAAACCCATTTAACTTTACCAAACTCTATTAGAGAAACTAGTATTAGTCTTGTTTTGTATTTGGGAAAGCTGAGACACAGAGAACTTAAGTAACACCTGAAGTCATACATACTGGAGCCAAAATTCAAACCACCAATGTCTGGGATCCATGCTATCATAGATCTCAAACAATGTACATCTCCAAGCTGAACTCTGAGAAGATATAGCTTCATTGTGTAGTATGTACGTGAATGGGCACAAATCTGGAGAAAGGACCACTATCAGGAAACAGGCGTCTGCAGAAACAAACTTACGGTGCAGGTAAGAAAAGATGCAAAAGTGCTTTCAAGGAATTTGAATATGCAGAACTTAAGAGAAGGAATTGAAATATGACTAAGGATTTGAGCATTGGAAACTGAGAAGATGTCTTAAAAGAAACAGAGATGTTCTAAAAAAGGAAAGAGTGCAGGAAAGAGAAAATCACACTTCAACTTCTTATCACGGAGGAGAAGCTCTGTAGGAGGCTCAGACTGTGTGCGCTTACCACAAATAGCCATGCTGTGTAAATCAACTGTCTCCCCAGACTCCACTCCGCAGGGTTGGGCATACAAATTGGGAAGAAGTTTCACGAGGCATTTTCTGAGCTATTTCACTGCTTTGGAAAAGTTTACCATTGCATCCATAAATATGTATTCAATCTCAAGTAACTTTGTTTAAATAAAATGTTTCTAACATTCTTCAGAGAAAATGTTCAGTAGAGAAAGATGAGCATGGCTTGCTGTCCTGTGGCATAATCCATCCCATTCCCTCTGTGATTCCTCTGTATGAAGTCAATTGGTTCTGGCTGCTGAAAATTATTATACAACTGAACACAAAGCAAGGCTAAGTGAATCACAAAGGGGGAAAATCCAGGTAGCAGGTGGTCTGCACATGCCTGCTAGCACTGTTTCTTCCAGTTGGCACAGAACATCTGTTTCTCCAGTGAAAGGGTGTGAAGAGAATGACACAAGTGGGAAGCCCTGACATGTGCGGGGGAAAGGAAGTGATTTAGTTTTTATTAAAGATTGTTACCATTGCAAAAAGAAAAGCACAACCTGAATATGCCTCTGTAAGACTTGTATAATATGTGTGTTTTTAAGAGAAAGATTGTATATTTTTTATTAAATCATAACACCAAAATACAGGGCCCTGAAAATCTAATTAGCACAATGAATAAAACCAGGAGGCCTATAAAAAATTATTTTCTGAAATAAGGGTAGGATTCTACCAAGAGTTTAGAAATAAGAAGAACAGGAGGAGAATGCATGAAAATTTAAATAAAATAACATATTTTCTTCAACTAGAAACATTATATCTGAAGGAACGGATGAATATATACTAATAAATAACCAAATAAGAGAAAATTAAAAAGACTGTTGATTATAAGTTATCAGTATATTAAGGAGCCCTTGATTAAATTAGATAATAAAATATTCAGCTGAGATTACTGAAAATGACACTATTTCCTATGGAAGTATGTATCGATTATATTAGTTTCATGGAATGATTCCATGGAAAATAGGAAAAGGAAGGTAAGAGGATGAAAAATAATCTTTAATTTATTATTTAAATCAATAAATTACAATCTACTTGTTCCATACAACATGATGTTTTGAAATACATGTACATTGTAAAATGAGTAAATCAAGCTACTTAACAGACATCAGATCACATATTCATCATGTTTTACGGTAAGAACACTTAAAATCTACTCTCTGATCAATTTTCAAGAATATGACAGATTGTTATTATCGTTACCATATAAAGTAGATCTCTTAAAATTATCACCACTATCTAATTGAAATATTATATCTCTTAATCAAGTTTTCCCCACCCTTAACCTCCATCACCAGCCCGGATAACCATCATTCTATTGTATTCAGCTTCTATGAACTCAACTTTTTCAGATTTCACATGTAAGTAGGATGATCTGTTTGTCTTTCCATTGCAGGTTTATTTCACTGAACATAATGTCCTCAAGGTTCATTCATGTTGGAGCAAAGGCAAAATCTCTTTTTTAAAGTTGAAAAGTATTCCATTGTGTATATATATGACATGCTCTTTATTCATGAGTCTGTTGATGGACACTTAGGTTGATGTCATATCTTGGCTCTTGTGAATAATGTTGCAATAAACATTATAGGGAAGATATCTCTTTGACATATTGCTTTCAATTCCTTGGAATATATACCCAGAAGTGGGATTGCTGGGTCTTATTATAGTTCTATTTTTAATTTTATGAATAAGCATCATACTGTTTTCCATAATGGTTGTACTAATTTTCATTCCCACCCATGATGTGCAAAGTCTTCCTTTATTTCACATTAGATTGCTATAGGAAATGTGATTGTTCTCTTGATTTCTCTTTTCTTGGATAATTGTTAGTGTATAGGAATTACAGAAATGTCACTGATTTTTATGTGTCAGTTCTGTAGTCTATAAATTGATTGAATTCATTCATTAGAGTGAATGAATGGGTGGTTTTATTGAACGACTCATTCAATGTCTGGTAATTTTTCTGTGGAGTCTTTTGGTTTTTCTATTTAGAAGGTCATATCATCTGCAAACAGACTATTTAGCTTCTTTCTTTCCAATGCAGATATATTTAATGTTTTTCTCATGCCTTTTACAACTCTGGGTAGGACTTCTAGAACTATGTTAAATAGAAGTGAGGAGAATGGGCATCCTTGCCTTGTTCCAAATCTAAGAAAAGCATTTAAGTTCTTACTGAGTTGCTGAGCAGGCCTAGCGGACAGCAGATGTAGCCTGGTGCCAGCGCAAGCCTGGTGATGCGGCACACAGATGCTGGCCTGGAATCTGGGGCTCTGATGGCCTCTACTGGGATTTATTGGTGTGGTCTAGTACTGAGGAAGGAAGCAAAGGCCAGTGCTCATTTGCCTCTCTTTTCCTCAATAGAAAGGATCATCTCTCCATGATGCGGGTTTAGAAGAAGAGCCACGTGGTTAATGAAAACTATCTCCGTATCCTCTTGGTGTCTTTTCCTGTTTCTACTCTATATCCAGGTTCTATAATCTCTCAGATGATTTCCTTCACTGTTGTGACATATTTTCTTGCACAGACAGTTGTTCAAATGGACGTCTCCATGAGCTGATGTGTGCTAGAGAGTCCTTTTCTGCTGTCTTGCTAATAACTGCCTCCTATGACTGACTTAGGCCTAGAATGGACTCCAGGTGGTGATGGGTTTCAGCTACAACTTTTACAAACAAAAATTTGAAATATCATAAAGATAAAGTGCCTTACCCCAGGGCGTAAAATTAGAATGATCAGGAAGGAAGATCAGTCTGGGAGATTTCGAGCAACAGTACAGGGACCACTTCCTTTGGAAGGGAAGCGATAAGAGATAAAGGATAAGGAGGGCAATGTCGACATGATCCTAGAAAGAAGGGAGACTAGTTGAAGAATTAATCACCAGGAAGGGAGAAGCCAAAAAAAAAAAAAAAATCACTTACAACAAAGAAATGGAGAATATGATGTTTGATCACAGAAAATAAGAAGGGATCAGAAATTGTGAAAGTAAGTTGCTTAATCACTTCCTAAACTTATTCTAATAAGAATCAAACTCTTCTGAAGTCTGAGGAAGCCCTGAATGCAGGGGGACAACTTGGATGACACAGAGCAAGTGGCTCCTTTAGGAACGAGAAAAGGCAAAAGGGAAAGACGCTGAGTCAAATGTCTAAACAAAAAGCTTGTTGGTCGGTTATTGTTAAGTATTTGAAAAAACGTAACTCACAGGAAAGGGAGAAAGGAAGAGAGAAGAAGAGGACATTTTTCTTTCTTGCTGTAAAGATACTTCCTCAGAATTAGAAAACAAGGACATAAAGAGAAATAAGTAGTATGTCCGAAAAAAGATATCAAAGCTCTTCCTTCTTACATAAATTCTCGGTTTTTCATATGATAAAATATGGAACAAAGGTCCTACTGTTAAAACTTACAAGACTCAATATCTTGGACAGTCGCTCAGCTGTCCTTCGTGGTTCACGGCGTCCTCTGGCTGTCTCTATACCAGTGTCATCCTGCTGTGTTCTCACCAGTCGCTTCACATATTTGATCCCTGCCCCTGACAGGACCCGTATTTTACAAGTCTTTGTTGTTATGGTGCACAGCTAATAGTCAGTATCTCAGTTTATTAAAGTTAAAAGCACCTTTGTTGTCAGGGCCATAATGCTACTAAATAAAAAATGTGCGGTGATGATAATTGTCACACTTTTATGACAAAAAGGACAAGGTGGTATTGTCATACAGAAAGACACAAAAGGAAAATGTTTTTCAAACACTATCTTCAGAAATAATATTGCCAGAGCTTATGCAAGTGCTTTCAAGGTAGGAAAAATAAATGAAAAGCAGATTTTTCTCCCTAACAAAATTGCCAGTGGGTAAGGTAAAGGTTCAGGAAAACAGGAGGTTTCTAATATATTAACCACCCGTTCAATGTCTGGCAGTAATTAGGAAAATAAACAAGAGCCTGAGTTAAATTAACAGCACCAATTAAACTCTCCTGCAAGCACCTTTATACCGATAACTAGTGGCATAATATCTGGAAATTATTCCCAACAATGTTGCCAGGTATATCTGATATTCTCACACAGAACACAGCAAAACTGATGTTAAAAGCAGCAAATGGGTAAGAGGTCTGAGCCTTGTACCAAAAGAGGACTAATTCTGACTTTTGCCACAATTTTAAACAAAAGCCTGATTAAACTTGTTAAAAAATTTAAAGGGTGCAATTACCTTTTTAGTCTATTTTGGTAGGAACAGGGCTATTTCTAAATATGAGCTAAGTCATAGAATTTCAAAATCTTATATTCAAGCCAAATATGAGAACCTTAGTAAATTGAAAGTGAAGTAAGGACACTGCAGTTCACATATTGGAAATTGTTTGTGAAATCAGAAAATACTTATTAATTTTTTAGAAAATTTGTGTGTCTATAGGAAACTTTTGGTGAGTTTTCTTCGTAAACAAAGAATCCACCATAATAAAATAATTTCCCTTATGTTTATCTCAGGTGCATTTGAGCAATCCAAGTCATAAATATGTTGAATCAAAACTGCAAATTATTTTTTTTGAAATTTGGGAAACATTTCCCTGTAGTCCTCGATGGCTTCTTCGTCTATGTGCCTTGAAGTATCGTATTTACTGCATTATTTCAACGACATCTAACCAATGCATACATTTTTCCTTCCTTGCAAAATTCATTCTAATTTCTAATTTAGGAGGTCAGAAATACCTTTGCATTTCACAAAACAGTCCCATTCATCTGCCCCCGCCCCCAAAGGAATACCTTTAATCGAGGACTTAATCACTAAGTTCATCCTCAAAAGAGAAGGCACTTCTTTAAGACAGGAAATGAAGAGGGAAAGAAGAAGGGGGAAATGAAATTTGTATTTTTCACAAACCATTGGGATGTTTAAGTTATCATAATTGTACTAGCTAGGATCCTCAACTTTACTGGGAGTGGTGGTAATGAGTACTCTTATCTCATAATTGACTTGTAGATAAAGCTTTTGTTTCCTCATAAAATTGGTATATTTGTCCCAATGTTATCTTCAGTGATTATGTCAATGTTTTGTCTATCATTGACGTTCTGTAAATATTCATGGAATAAAGGAGCCTGAAATAAAAAAAAAAATTAAAAAAGAAAAAGAAGAAGGGGGAGATGGACGTATCTTTCGGGCTCAGATTTTCCAATGCAATTGTTTATTCAGCAAATGCATTGAATACCAACTAGGTAAACCACTGCGGGTCAGAGGTTTTGTTACTCAGAGAAACAACGTTAAATTGACTAGAAACGTGCCTTCTACAAGTCTAGCTTAGTCCAGGAGATAGGGAAGACATGTGCACAAATACTATGATTAAACATATCATGCTATGAATTTTGTCAGAACCATCGAGGGCCTTAAAGGCTGTGCCTTTGAGACTGGAGTTTCCTCCACAGACACAGTCTTAATAAGAAAGCTTTATTTCATTGTAATTTACCCCTATGCTTCACAACTTCTCCAGTCTCTGGGATACTGCCTGGCCTGCAGAAACCACCGAGTAAAGATGCATTCGATAAAAGGATGACATTGGTGCTGGGGATGTGTAAAGGGGTAAGAAAGAAAGAAGTTTGTGCAAGACTGAGGTGGTGGAGCAAAGTCTGGACCTTATGCGGGCAGAATGTATAGTATTTATAAAATTGAAAAAAAGATTAAAAAATGAAAATGGATCAAGGCAAGATGGAGCTTTGGAAAATAACATCAGAAAATTGTTCAACATTGTCTCAAAAGTCATGAGATTCCACTGCACTAATTTAAACGTCACTTTTAGATATTTTCACCTTGTTTTAATTTCACAATTTTTTCTGGAATATAGAATTACCTTTTATCAAAGTGTTACTTTAAAAATCAATAATTCCACTAAATGTTACCTGTGTTTTCAAATATATTTGAGAACTTTAAAAGCCTTTACCTAATGAAAATTCACATACAGTAATTTTGAAATTCTACCAAAAAGAGTCTATGCCAATACACGCAAAATATTCATACAGATTGCCCAAGCCACATTTAATAAAAATGTAAATCCAGTAAAAATTTCTAATAATTCTGCTTAATTAAAATTGTACCTCTGTATAATGAATTCTTAGGAAATACTGTATTTTCTTATTTCTTCTTTCTAACACCTAAACGCCATGGCTCGCTCTCACCTCTGCCCCACTATTACCTTATTAATAAGCTATTTGTATTTCTGACATAGTAAATTAAAACCAAGTTTTTGTGTTATTCTGCCCTTCTTTTCACCCTTATCCTGAACTTGGCATTATGACAGTTGGACAGAAGGGGGGATGACGTCAGCTCTTCTTTGAGCTTTTGGGTCCCTTCTTTCAATTTCCTCCGGTGCTTCATTCAGCTTTGGTTACTTTCTTTGGCTCATGACAGAAGGTAGCCAGCAGGATAGGATAAATGAGTTATGTAAGGGGTTTAGGCTTGAATCATTAAAACTAACACTTGAGCGGCTAAGGTGAATTTCAGAGCCACACAGCAAATTCCATTGCTCAGTGCCAGTGATTTTAGTGTGATAAGCAAAAATATTACATACTGGGAGTCTTCATGATGCTGTTTTTGTTTTGTTACTTTACTATTCGAATCCATCTTCAATCTTCTCAGTTGATGGACCTTCCTCAACAGATAATTGCGGTGCAAATTCGCCACGCCCAACTTTAAGTGTTACCTGTATTCCTTGTCCAAGTCCTGTGAATCAAAATGGGTTTTGCTCTTCTCACTAAAATCTTCCGTTTCCTCACATTGGAATATTGTAGGTCCTGTGTAACTGTCATCATTTTAATGTAAATGTTCTTCTGTGTAAATTATATTCTTATATCAGGAAAGCTAGAGTGTTCTTTGTGATTCTTGTAACCTCTTTAAATGGATGTTCTGGCAGTATTGGTAAACTTAAAGATCCTTTTTAAATTAGCCCTGTTCCTCCTTTAAAGGAAAAATACACCTGTCTATTAGTGTCATTTTTTATCTTCCACATGGATTGTCATTTGTGCGAAATATCAAATCTTTGACTACAAGTCAAAATGATTTTGTGCCTTGCTCAGTTTTGTTTTTTCCACTTTTTAAAAATCTCACCAATAGTTTTTGGTTCACTTACCATGTTGTAATATCTCCTACCTCTAGTTTTCAATCTACCTCATGGTAAACCTGACTCCTAGAATTGGATGGTTCTACAAAGGCTGAGTATTAGGGTTTATATTAGTTTGGTTAAGCTTTTCCTTTACCAGCTGGTTAATTCATACCCTGCAATTAGAACTTACCTAATCATCTTTGGAAGTCCTCAGCCAGGACAGACAGTCACACAGACCAATCCAACATCTAATCTCTGGATGTTCTGGAAACAAACCAGGTGGATTATTATGGTTAGAGTTTTCATTATTTCCAATCTATCCCCTTTGCCATCCTCTTTTTACCCCATTCCAAAAATTCATGATAAAATAAAGGAAAGTTTATTTGAGAATACACCATAGGGATGGGAATGGTTCTCAGAGTGCTACCATATTAAACCTGTTAAGTTCATCTTGCCAAAGTTGCCTCCTTTCCCTTGTAAGTTTGTAAGGAAAGTGATAGAGAGATAGGAGTGAAGGTAAGAAAAAGGAATGAAGGGGGCAGCACCTGTGGCTCAGTGGGTAGGGTCCTGGCCCCATATACAGAGGGTGGTGGATTCAAACCCAGCCCTGGCCAAACTGCAGCAAAAAAATAGCCGGGTGTTGTGGCGGGCGCCTGTAGTCCCAACTACTCGGGAGGCTGAGGCAGGAGAATTGCTTAAGCCCAGGAGTTGGAGGTTGCTGTGAGCTGTGACTCCACAGCACTCTACCAAGGGCAATAAAGTGAGACTCTGTCTCTAACAAAAAGGAATGAAGGAAGGAAGGGAGGGAAGGGAGGGAGGGGGAGAGAGAGAGAGGCATCCCACAATTGAAATTGAAAATGCCAGATATTTTTGCAACCTCCCATGCAGCTAAAGGATTGATGTATGAAATCAGCAGCCAGTCATCTCCTCCTTCTCAGATTTTAAAATAGAAATAAGTGAAGCAAGGAAACTAAGAGGTTTTGTAGAAGTTAATCTTGCAACGGAAATGGGAGCAGCTGCCATCATGTCCTGATTCTTAACATAACTGCCAGGTGGTTCTGCAAGCAATATCCAGAGTCTATGCAATGATGACACATTCATAGTGAAAGGTCTGGAACTTGTATGTAATTTGGAGATCTAATTTTGAGCATATCCAAGACACCAAAAATACAAAAGGAAGGGAGATAGCCTAAGACTAACAAAGGTCACACAGTTATGTGCCTCAGTCTAAATACCTTGGTTTTCCTTTGTCAAGCAGGTCCCAGGATGCTTTAGATCTTCTGCCAGTTGGAGGCATAGAGTGTGGTAGGAACATCCGTCATCGCCACCAAATCTTGCAATATGAGGCAACAGAGCTGGTCATGTCTTCTTATTTCAACTTTCTTGTTTATTTTCTTTTTAAATATGCATTTAGAAACTAGTGAAAAAGTATGATGACTTCAAAAATAAAAGAATAGCAAAAAGAAAAATTACTTTATTAGATCTGGATGTGCATATTAACGAATCTGAGTAGTGTAGGGAATGCCAAACTATTTTGAGAAACTTTATAGTTCTGAGTTCAATTACTGGGATTAAGCAACTCAGATGTATACTAAATGTTTTATTTGCTATTTATAGGACTGATCCATGCAAAAGACTGTCATGAGTCCGACCTGCTTAAAATAGAAGTTTTAAAGATGTGGACCTTGAATCACTTTGCTTTTGTTGTGTTCTGTTGCTGTGCGCTAGTGTAAACACTTTCCACATTTCATGAAGGTGTTGATGCAACAACATTCATTGGAAATCAATGCTGTTCTCTTTAACAATAATTGCGACAGCTTTCACAATAGCATCATCACTATCTCCAACTTCTATGGGCTCTCTGAAAAAGTGCTCTGAAGTGGAAAAAAAGTGGAAAACTGAAGACTGATAAATTTTCCCATTGGGAATGAGTTTGTGTACAATCTGTAACAGATCCTATCCCCAGGAACACACTGTGTTTCCCCCAAAATAAGACACTGTCTTATATTTATTTTTTCTCAAGAAGACACACTAGGGCTTATTTTCAGGGGACATCTTATTTTTATTAAGTATAGTACAACAATCTACATTTATTCAAATACAGTTAAGTCATCTTCTTCTGGAACCTGACAAGGGGAGCCAACTTTGTTGGTGGGGCTGGCGCTAGTGATGCATGAACTCCTTTCCCCTAGCTGTTCACACGTGCGCAATAGGGTGTCTGGGACCGTGGTTACCACACATGCATCTGCACGAGTGCAAATGGCTTGGAGAAAGGAGCTGTGGCAGATAAAAGGTATTTCAGTCTTTCTTACTGCTCAGTGCTGAAATGCATGACATGGCTAAGCAGTACATCTGCAAAGCCATGCCTATCACTAGGTCTTATTATAGGGGTAGGGTTTATATTTAACAAATGCATAGAAATCCTGCTAGGGCTTATTTTGGGGGTAGGTCTTATTTTCAGGGAAACATGGTAGATGAAAATCAGATTGGTGGAAGCAAAAAATTATAGTAAATACATCATAAGATTATAATGGTCCACATTTCTGAAAACCTGGCGTCTTTCCCTTCAACTTTGAATGTGGTTTATTAAATGTCTTAGGCTTGTTTTTAAGATCTCCTGTAGTGTTTAATGCAATATCATGTATGTAGGAGTTTAATTGCCACCTCATCAGTCAAGTCCTGATATAAAGTATCAATCCATTACCAAAGATACATTAAACTGCTATTTCAATTTATCAGATTTCCACTTATGATCTAAAACAAAAAATATAATCAACAACTGACAAATTATATATCCAGATTATCTCCATTAGCAAGTCTAGAATATAACATGAGACTAATAATGAATATTTGTTATCTTGTGTTTAAAAAGCATGTCTTCTGGAATTGTATAAATTTCAATTTTATAAAATACCATATAGTGTTTATTCTAACAATATTCACCTTTATCTTCTTGTTCTGACTTTACTGTACCTTTTTTTAAATTTCAGTGCTGCAATGTGATCTGTCAGATAAGTCAAGAATAGAAGAATTGAAAATAATTTTGACAATACACAAGAGTAGGTCTTACTAAACACAGTATAATAAAAATCTTAGGTATCTTGACATTTACATTATACTTTTCATAGTAGAAGGAAATTGCAAATAGATAATAAAATAGGTACAATTTTATTAAATTATTAAACAAAAATGGAAGTTAGAATATGGTGCCATTTATTAAACAACTATTTCCAGACAATTTCCTTATATTGAATTATTAAATCATGCCTGTGAGATATACCCAATTTTGTCCTAGGCAGGAGATAACTGAGATTGTATGAAGTTAAGTTCTCACCAGAGCATAGGATTGAGCAACTACTGAAATGTGTTTTCACTCAACTGTGTCTCCAGAGTTGTCTTGCAAAATTTAATGAATATTCCATATGAACAATCCATGTAAAAGTTACTTATTTTCATCCCATAAACAATTTTACCACTTTGATTATGTTATTTATTCTATACCATGTATAGGATCTCCTTTTCCAATCATTTAAAGAGATGAAGGAAAATTATCTGTACCCACCATGACTGTAAGAAGAGACAATGTATAAGTTTGAATGAAGTTTTATAATCATGATTTAACCATTGACAGCATCTTCCCAGGCCTGTGCTGAGTAGGAAAGACTTTGTGGGTTTGAGTCTATTAGCACTTTATGGGCAGCTATGAGATTCCACACAGTGGCTGCAGAGGCACAGAGCGATACAAAGAACACAGAGATCCACCTGGTAAGCGCATAAAGATGTTGTAGGCTATTCGCTGCACATAAAAATCACAACATTTTTTATTGACGAGTAAGTTGTATCTAGATACAATTAACGTACAATGAACAGCTATTGTATGTCAGGCACTCCTCTGAGAATTCTCATCTAGTCTTCCACATTTCTCCGTTAGGTCTAGCAATTGACCAATCAGGAGCCTGCATAGGCAACAAATGTAAAGGTACCCGATGACAAGGAAAGCTGTCCCTGTAACCTCAAATTAGAGGAGTGGCTCGCGACTCTGCATCATGTCACTGCTTGATTCCCACGGCAGGCCCTCCCTGTGCAAAGCACAACTCCTGCGTTCTCATGCCCTTCCCATGGTGCTTGGACCCTTCCTCATCCTTGCTTTCCTGTCTTAGATTCTGCACTAATCTTCCTCCTCTCCGTTTCTTTCTTTCTTGCTTTCTTTGTCTCTTTCTTTCTTTCTTTCTCTCTTTCTCTCTTTCTTTCTTTCTTTCCCTCCCTCCCTCCCTCCCTCCCTCCCTCCCTTCCTTTCCTCCTCCTCCTCCTCCTCCTCCTCCTCCTCCTCCTCCTCCTCCTCCTCTTCTTCTTCTTCTTCTTCTTCTTCTTCTTCTTCTTCTTCTTCTTCTTCTTTATTTTATTTTATTTTTTTGA